>JANIJG010001807.1:107076-119503 GCA_024611175.1 Megaceryle torquata | reverse complement strand
AAAAAAAAAAAAAAAAAAAAAAAAAAAAGAAAAAAAAAAAAAAAAAAAAAAAAAAAAAAAAAAAAAAAAAAAAAAAAGAAAAAAGAAAAACCAGACTCATTCAATATGGCCTCTTACTATACATTTGAGTATCACAGCCTAAAGTTCAGTAACATCTTAACTACTTGACCACTGAGAGACAAGGTATTTTAGGATTCTAATATTTGATGAGTATGTACAAAGTCAAGTAAGTCTCTAAGCTGTACCTTCCCCCTCAGAAGAAATCCAAGGTTTAGACTTTGCAACCTCTGCACTTTGGTTTTTTTGGGGGTGTCATTTTTATTCTCAGAAACTCAATCGGGTTATGTATCTTGCTGGGCTTTCCACATTAGGCACCAGATGCTATGTACAGTTTCCCATGGAAAACTCCAATGTTTGTGAGCCCTCTTTTTTTTTTTTCTTTTATTTTCCTTTTTTTAATAATAAAAAAATAATCAAGGAATCTGTATATTTATCAACATGAGAGTACATGAGGGTGAAGCAGTGAGTGTGACTAAGCTGACTCACTTGCAGTAACCACAGAAAATGGCCGTGGAGCACACAAGGAAGGTGTAATACAACCCCAAAGCTACACCCGTGGTGTCTGACACTTGCAGTGCACCAGGCACCTGTCCACCTTGAAGGCATCTCATGTCTTCACTTTGGACTGCTGACCTGTGAATGTGTCTGTTGAGCAAAGCCACCAGGAAAAGCAGGGTTGGATGTATCTGTCAAAGCCCGTATCTCCATCTCAGCTTAGACAGGAACACAACTGCCCTAATTTGTCAGAGCCCGTCTTCACTGCACCCTACTTAGGGTCACTTGGTAGTACGTGGGTCATCAAAATCTACAGAAAACCAGATGCAACTGAGTTCTGTGCTATATTTTGCAGCAGAGAAATAGAAGTTACTTAGTCACTGAGCTCGACTTTCCCTTATGTTATCCCACAAACTGTCTTTTAACATTGGTGTGAAAGGATGGTTAAATCACCACCAAGTCAGCGTGGCAATAGAAGGTGTGAGAAAATTCAGAATCAGGTTTCTGGTGCAGAGTTCTATGGTTTTCTATATATTTTTGTGCTCTACAAATGTGGACTTTTAGTCAGAGCTAACAGATGATCTTAAACCGGACATTCTGGAAATGAGGGGAAATCAGGAAAACCGGTGTTATGTACCCAGTGTCATCTCAAAATATGTGCACTGCTTTGGAGCTGACATCTTTGCTCCTGCTTGAATTTCAGGCATGTGCCACAGCCTGCAAAGCTCTGCCACGCCATAAAAATGCAGTTGTATGCATGAGAATGTCCTGCACTAGCTGCGTGGAGACTGATTGCTAAATCTCCCAGAAACCTTCGCTTTTCTGCATCCCAGAGCTTCTCATCATTAGAATTCCCTGGGTTTCCACCTCCTTCCTCGACAGCCATCTGGCCTGTCCACACTCCAGCTGCAGTCCGACGTCCCTCACCATTTACACCTGATCTTTTGACTCTGTGCACCTGAAACAATTCTCGCTCAATCTATCAAGCAATAGAAAATTAGACAATCGGGAAAGCTCTTCCAAGAACCACGAACAAATTGCCCAGCTTAAAAATCATCACTGCCTTCCTATGATATCCCAGGCAGTGTTAAAATGGAGGGGAAGGTTTATTCAAGGAAGAAAACACAAGTGCATTTCAATACTGCCCCGCATCCTGGCAAAACAGTGTTTGTGGAAGTTCGGACTTCTTTGGCAGTTGTTCTTTTGATGTTTTGAGGGCCAACTTCATCACATCCTGCTAGTTAGCAGATCAAAGTTTAACAGGCATTGAAAGGTGGTGTCTACTCAGAAGAGTGTTGCAGAAAAGGAGAGTAGCCTGAGGAGCGCTCACGTGGCAGGCACTGGATAGTGGTGGGATGCAGGACCAGGAGGAAGAAGCTGCTATGCTTTGGGCCTACCTTGTCTCCAAGCTTAAGGACGTCCACTTTATGACACAAACTTTTTTTTTTTTTCCCCATTCCTGTTTTCTCCTCCTTTATTTTCCATATCAGAAGGCAATTCTGGATTATTTTCAGTATTTTGTCCACAAAACATTTGAGGGAAAAAACCCTCAAACCTCTCTCTCGTCCCCCCCCCCAAGCCTTCTCCAACTCTTCCAAGCAGCAGCCTTTTACTAATTAATAGCTTTGTTAAGTTAGAATGAGCTGTCCTATATCAGCAAGGAATCTGTCACAGGACAGACATCAGCTTGATTACAAGAGATGGGTAAACCTCAAAAAGCCTGAGATCTGGTTTGGTTTCCATGAAGCTGAACCTCTGGGGATCACTGTTTCCTGTTGAGGGATCTGGTTTTGGAAACAATGAGAACAGGGAGTATTGTTTTTAATGTTATTTTCTGCTCCTGGTCTTAGGCCAAACTTGAGTGCAGAGGTGCTCAATTACTTAATGAACACATACAACAGTCTTGCAGCCTGAAAATAGATTTGTTTGTAGTTTCTTTTTCATATTCAACTTTTATCACTCAATACAGTGGCCTACCTTTAGGCTTTTGTTTTATGGTAGACCTATCAGAGCTTGACAAATTAAGAAAATCTGACTCCTTCACAGAATTACAGAATTACAGGCCTTGGAAGGGACCTCTGGAGATGCTCTGGTGCCACCCCCCTGCTCCACCCAGCAGGGTCACCCAGAGCAGGGGGCCCAGCAGCGCAGGGTCTAGATGGGTTTGGAATCTCTCCAGAGAAGGAGACTCCACAACCTCTCTGGGCAGCCTGGGCCAGGCTCTGACACCCTCACAGCAAAGAAGTTTCTCCTCATGTTCAGATGGGACCTCTTGGCTTCCAGTTTATGCCTGTTCCTTATACTACTTTTGGCACTGCCCCAGCAACCTCAAACTCACTCCCTGTTAGTATCTTCCTTCATGTCTCGTTAAAGGCCAGTCTGTTCTTACAACCTGTTAGATCACTATTGACTTCCGTGGAGAAATTCCATATTTGCATCAGTCATCATTAAGAGCTCTTATATCACCAGGCTCATAGCAATTACTTAATTGAAATTAGTTTTGCTGATGTTACTCCTTGATTTTTTTCCCAGTCAAGTAAAACAAACCTTAAAAGAGATTTCTTTGCTGGTCAGCGTGGAGACCCTGCACACTGCCTCTAAGATCTCTCCCATCTCCACCTTCCCATGCCTGGTCTCCCCTCACCGGTCCCCTCTCACACACACTGTTTTATAGCAACGGGGTCAGTAAAAAACATAGAGTTCAGCACTATGGAAGTGGAAACAGAAAGCAGCCATGGGCAATTAACCAGGACTGTGACTGCTTGTGTTTGGCTCCTGCTTCCATTTCTGTTTCCATGGAAATGGACATCAGACCATTGGAAATAAAGTAAATTTTCTACTTCTCTTCACCTTCATATCAGCTGGGCTATAGGATCCAAATAAATCTCAACTTATCCAATTAAATGTGAATTTAGAAATCTTTTCATTTTGTAGAAATAAACTGACAAAAGCAACATCACTTTTGAAGTACTCAGATGATGCTATTGGCTGTCCTTTGGGAAAGGAGTAGGTAAGTTTTGCCCACCACCACCACCCCCCCTTTTTTTTTTTCCTTCTTTGTAAGGTATGGAAACATGCAAACATCCATCCTACCCCTTGCTCTGTGCTCCTGCCTGCCCATTAATATTGTTGTGCTGAACACTACTCATCACGTGCCCATTAGGGGTCATTTAAGCATAAATGACCCCCCCTTACAGAGACTGTGTGGGTTAAAGACCTCTTCTTTGTCTGGCTGCTAAGGCTTTGAGGTTCATTTGTATTGCAGAGCAGCTGCATTAAAAAAAAAAGTTCAAGCCCACCTTTAAAGGTCATATGGTCTCAGAGGAGGAGCTTTGACCTAGAAGGGTTCCCCAGGTGAAAAGCTCAGGGGTTGGGAACAAAGGAGGGGAAAAGAAAAGGAAAAAAAGAAAAAGAAAAAAAAAAAAAAAGAAGAGTGGTTTTTAGGCTTCCACATTCCTGTGAAAGAAAAGACTTGTGTCTTTTTTAAACAAATATATATTAGAGACTGAGCACTTGATTCCTCCTCTAAACATGAGGCCGACCTGCCAATCTACCAGACCCATCGAGGGGTAACAATAATTTCCAGTTTGGTTTCTGACATGACAGACCAGAGTGATAAAGTCTCAAGGATCAGCTTCCACAAAAATGTCCCATGTCATGAGTTAATATTCTTCCAGACACAGCAATTGCCTTCACTGATCAGAGAACAAAGGCACAACTTGAAACAACCTGCTGATCTACCCGTGTGTATTACCCACTGGAAGATGCTTCGTACATTTTTCACCAAGCAGCCCTTTAATTCTGTTAAACCCAATGAACTAATCAAAACTTGCTGATAAAATAGCAGCAAATAGTATCTCTGCTTGAATTGGCATCGCACTTTGCCGTTTGTGGTGATTGAAAGCACAAATATCATTACTGTATTAATGCCAACTCAATGCCAATAAATGCCTTGTTTCCTAACGGAGCCCATTTTACTGCAGGAATTGGGGAAATCTGGCTTTTCCACCATCTACCAAAGTGTTAATTTCTGGAGCCCACTAACAAGAGCAGCAAGAAAGCAAGCAAGCAAAGTGGATCTATATAGGATGGTAGATTTAAACCATTTAATTACTGTAGCTGGTTATTGCTAATGCGTGGATCACAAAAGCTTCACTCCTGTAGATAACGGTCACACGAGAGAGCGGGAATTACAGATACTTCACCAATGTGAGGGATTTGCTCTGGTCCTTTAAAGAGATTTCCTCCCACAACAAAAACCTCGTGCCTGGTAGTACTGCACAGTGTGTAACAAATTTACTTTAAAGAAATTAGCCTGTAAACTAACTGTAGTCAGTCCTAAAATATACTTCTTGAAGTGACTCGTATCAAACCGTTTGGTTGCGACATAGATTTCTTCTTCTTTTTATTTAAATCCATCTCTGTTGGAGATCTTGGCATGTCTTGGGGAGGTGGAGAAAGCTGGATGATGGGTAGCTACACGCCGTCAACCGTAAAAGAGCTGATTTTTCCTCTCTAACCAAAAGACAAGCTTCAAACTCTTTTTTCTGCTATAATCCAAATCATGATGGTCACTATCACCAGCATGAACACCATCTCCAAAATCTATCTGCGTGAGTGTCCTTCCCCAAAAGCCATTGCACGGGCATTTAAAACTTAGAACAAACACTAGGCCGTTAAACCTGCTGTCATCACCCAAAAATGAACACAGATTGGGATTTAACTTTGTGGCACTGCAGGCACTCAAAGCACTGGGGAATTTGAGCGTTACAGAGCGAATGAAGGAGAAACCTCTTAAGCATTATTCGGGTTGGCACAGAAATACATGCAAAGGGCAAAGTGCAAAATATTTAAGGGGCGCAGCAAAAGAAAACAGTTGGAATGGGGGGTTGAGGTCTAGTCTACTGTAGTAGGGTTGCACTGGCAAGACTTCCTACAGGTGTTGTAATATTTGCTAATAAATAAGTAGGTACAGGCCACATTTATCTGATTCTTACCAAGTTATGCAAGGCAAAGCATACTTTTCCAAGAAACCTGCATCTAGACTTCAGCTTTCATTTCAATAGTTTAAAGAAAGAATCACACCCTTAATCGCTGTTAAGACCAAGCCCCTAGTTTAGATCTTGTCTAATTGTTATTTTGTAGAATAGATCCCCAGAGACCCTTCTGCTGTGTGTATTGGTTTTGTTGGTATCTTAGGAGACTTTTTTTCAAGTAATAAGGAAGATTTAAAGTGGATGTTTCTTAAAAGATAATAAATACCTGGAGAAGAATGAGAAACACATTAAATCTGAATCACTGCTGTGTCACACCAATTTTCCCCTTTTACTCTTGAGATTCCACTGAAAGCAATGAAGTTACAGTTCCTTAAAGCTGTAGGGTTACATGAGTGAAACAGGTACATCGTGTTTGCAAGAAACGACTAGAACTTGCTGGCAAACTTGCTCAGAATCAAATATGTCCCCTTAAATTTCACACTATTTCCACAACCTTGTAGCAGCAAAGCGAAACAAGAAGCTCACTGTGCAGTCAGAACAAAATCCTTTTCCTCTGGTCTAAGTATTTAGCCAATATAGTATCACAGAAACATTGATTTCTGTTCCCAGCCTCAGAATCCTCCTGATAGTTTCATACAGAACCAAAGACCCAACACAATCTCTTCTTTTATGGCTAAGAGAACGCTGGGAGAATCGTTATCCCTGGGAAAGATTTCTCTGATAGACGAGGAAGGACTGTTCATTAGTGTCATGAATGATGCTGCCTCTTTTTTTATGCAACTTGCATTCACTGATGCTGGCACTGTCAGAGTCTCCAACTGTGTGCACAATTCAGTCCATCGAACAAGGCGGCATCCTTTCCAGATACACTCAACGTGCGGTATTATGGCTGGGAAATTCATTCCCCAGAAGAAGAACATGAATTATTTCAATTCTCAGAAAAACCCAAAACAACACAACAACAACAAGAAAAAAGGGACAGTTTGTGCCTTCTTTTTTTTTTTTTTTTCCATGCTATTAGAGAGATTATCAGGAAAAACTAAAATAAAATAAACACAGCAGTTGTTTGAGGTCCCACCCAGAGAGAACAAGGACTGCAGGCCAGTCCATACACAGCACTGAGCCATTGCTCTGTTTATTTGTAAGATATAATGTAACACTTTTTTCTTCTTCTTCTTTTTAATATTTATTCAGTGCTGACAGGGTAATTTTGCAAAAAAAAATTTAAACAGGGAAAAAACCAACAAACCAGATTTTCACAGTTTTAAGTAGGCTCTGTGCTCAGCTCCTCCAGCTCAGCCATTTCCTTTCTATGTATTTAGTGTGGTGGTGACACATCAATTTGTCTGCAGGGAATGGCTGCCTCTCCCTGGTGCCGAATGGACGTAGAGGCCAGTCCCATGCTCCTGAGTCACCTGCAGAGCTCAAGGTGCATGAACAAATTACATCTGGTCCCTAAGCAGCGAGGACAAGACTCCCCCAGAAAAAAAAACTAACAAACAGAAAAACCCCCAAACAATCAAACAACAAAAAAAACCACAAAAAAAAAAATTTAAAAAACCAAACAACAACAAAAATATATATATAAAAAAAAAAAAGAAAGAAAGAAAGAAAGAAAAAACCCCACAAAACAGAAACCACAAACACCAAGCTACAACACGTGTCTATGTCTGTGCCTTGGCGATTGCCACGGGAGAGAGCCTGGAGCTCACGGCGGGGGAGCAGATACATCTACTCTAAGAAGCAGAGAGCCCTGCAGAGATAATAGCTCATGTCTCAGGAGCTGGGTAGGTGCTTTACATCAGTAAAGCTGACACAGGGCAACAAGCCCAGTCTTCTCCCTAAGGCTGAGCTGGTACCATCCCAGCATGGTGCTGGGGGCAGCCAGGGCTCAGCTGAGCAGGTGCAGATGTGTAGGACAGGTGGGGTTTGAGGATGTGCCAATTCCTGCACCCCCTTCACCCTCACCTCCTCCAGCAGACAGGGGAAATGCACAGCTCAGGCACAGGCTTTAAGACCACAGCATTTGGCCCAAATCCACAGAGGTCCAAGCCTGCACTCAGCAGGCTGAGGAAGGAGCCACCACAGCCTACATCTAGGAAAACCCTGAGGATGGGCAATAGGAATACAATTAAAATCCCTCTTCTCTCCACAGCTTCATTATTTTACATTGTGCATTTTCCCCACTTTGGGAAAACGCCTCTTTCCTGCAGAATTGAGCAGGTGGGGAAAGAAACCAAGTCATTGAAATCCTCCATCCTTTGGTACAGCTGAACAGTCTCACACAAATTGCTCTGTCCCCTTTCCTGCCCAAGGAGATTCACTTCTCTGTGCAGAGAACTCTCACTCACCCTGTTGATAAGGTATTTGAGGAGGAAAGACCACCCTTCCCTTCTCTTTACAAAGCAGTCATGCTTGAAGGAAATATTTTTTTATATCTATATTTCTTGAATAAGAAAGCTGAAACACTCTAAGAAAGAAGAAACATTTGGCCTAATGGTCAAAAAAGGACCAGATCTGGCTGAGCACGTCAAGTGGATTCAGAGGGTCCTTATGAGACTGAGTCCTGCAAAATGCTAAGTGGGTGAGCACATGCTTCGCGAGTTCTGGTCCGACTTAAATGTCGGATAAATACCTCCCTGCATGGCCTGGTGAAGGCAGGACCACTGGCTAGGCATGCTTCTAAAACTGGCATTAGATGCCTTGGGAACTTTAAAAGCAAAGACTGAAGGACCTGCACAGTCTAAGTACCCATAAGACCAGAGAGAAGCTGACCAAGGGTTTCAAGGAGCTTTATACTCAGGTCCCTAATTTCCTTCTGGTTAATTTTTCCTTTCCTTCAGGGCTGTCCAGGCTGCCCAGGGCATTGGTGGAGTGCCCGTGATCCCTGGAGGGGTTTCCAAGCCGTGGAGTTGTGGTGCTGAGGGACAGGGGTCAGTGGTGACCTGGCAGTGCTGGGGGGAGCGGGTGGACTCGATGATCCCAAAGGTCTCTTCCAACCAAAACAATTCTCTGATTCTATGCCCAATTTCTCTATTTCATCTGGTGTGAGATGCATCTACATTAGGGATGCAGACCTTGCAAGAGGCCACCTTCCCCAGCCTTTTCTCACAGGGAGTCCTACAGGAATGAGGAGGAATGTCTGATAAACCTCTAGTGAATCACCTGATAAGGACTTCTTTGGGTCCTTTGAGATAACTGCCAGCTTGAAAAAAACAAACAATCCAACGAACATGGAAATAACCCATGGTACAAACAGAGTGGACCAGAATGCAGAGCATTCATTTTTCCACTATCTTTTACCATCAAGGTAAAAGAAGAAAAGGAATAAGTAATGTGCTTAAAATTTTTGTATGGAAACCTTTTCAAGCAAAATATAAACCACAATTATTTATTACTTCAGGAAATACTCCAGCATCAAGCACTGACCCCAAGTTGGTGTCAATGCTTACCCAACATGATTACCGTGCAGAAAGCTTTATGGTTGCCACACAATGTTTAATCAGTGCATTAAAAATAAATTAAAGATTTGCTAATTGTAATGTAATTAGCTTAATTTAATTACATCGCTCGGTGACTGAGAATTTTATTGTTATTGTGAGATCTTTTCTCATTTGGGGCCTGAAGTTAAGTGGCGCAGTATTGACAACTGTTTCCTCCCTTAATATTCAGCTTCAGGAACAGGCTGCGATTTTTACCTGAATCTTGCAATTTATCACAATCAGTATCACCGCAAATTACAGAAAGCATCCAGTAACATGATAACTTCTAAATGAAGTGTCTGTAACCAGGGCAGTAGCAGCCTCGGCTGTTAATTTGTCATATTTCATAGCCAGCCTGACACCCTGTCCAATTTGCTTGTAAGCTTTATCACAAAGACAGCTCTGTGAGCTGCCTCTGACTATGAGCAGGATGGAGGAGATGGACGGAAATTCAGCGGGGGCAGCTTGGCTCTCCGGGTTCCCTGGCTTTGAGTAAAATCTGGCTGCAAAACCAATAACCCCATGTCTTGTTTTCTCCATTAAAATCCCTCCCTTCTCCTCTCCCCTCCCCACTTCCTCATTAAGACAACCAAATTTTTTTTTTCTTTAAGACTCCCTGCTGACTGTAATCCAATGGTCAACATAATTTATTAGCAGTTATGGGAGTTAAAAGAATTAAGAGGCATAACAGTACTCAAGGAGCACCACTATCTTACAAAGGTGCACAGTCTCCATACAAAGCATGTCATCCTCTCAAATGACCTGTAGGTTTTTCCTTTTGGACAGAAGCTAACTGCACAGCACTGTGAAAATGGCCATGAATATCCCTTCAGGAAATTGGTCTCTCTCCTCCTGTTATCTTCCAGATGCTCTGAGGCCCTCAATCAATTTGCATTGATTTAGGCAACATCATTCAATACATATTATCAACCTGATCTAAGGGGAATTGTGTGAGGAGGAGGTCTTCCTTTCTGCTCCCGACACGCCAAGCACAACAGCACAGGATGGTATGAAACCCCTAAAATGGCTTCAAAAACCCCAGTGGGTGCTAAAAGATGCCTCAACTTACAGACCCAAAAAACCTACATTTTAATTTGTCTAACATGTTAAAATCAGGTTGGCAGACTTGGAGCACAGAGAGAGCAAACAGCAGCTTGGCTGGATTTTGTTGATAGTACCAGATCTGAGAACACGTTTTAAAATCCCCAGCCTGGGTGCACACAGCACCAACCACTTCAAACAACATCGACGTACAACCAATAACAGCCCAACACCCTCTTTTTTTTCTTTTTTTTTTTTTCCTGGAAAAGAAAAATCAACCTCTACTACCTGCTTCAGGAGGTGAGTCCAAACTCCTGCCCTTCTCCTTCTGTTGATGGCTGCTGTTGGGCTGTAGACTTCCCCAGAAGATCAACCAGCCAGGCTCTGTAGAACTCACCTTTAAGTGGTTTTACAGATCTCTCCTTTATTACACTAGCAATCAAGAGAGCAACCAGAGGGAAATTAGCAGAGAGCATTCCAGTCTTTACAGCTGGGCCTCCAGAGGGGCTATAAAACCTCAGATGCTAGGGGGCAATCAAGAGAAAACAGAGCTTGTGGTGCCTGCTGTTAATAAGGGGAATTTGAGAATGGGAACCATCTAAGCACACTGAGCCTAGAGGAGGTGGAAGAAGGAGAGGACAGAGAAGAATGAAATAAGGTAGGAAGCAGTCAAGGAAAGCCACAACTATAGAAAAGGCAGCAAAAAGAAGACAAACATTGAGACAAATTTTCAAGTCTGAAGGAGCTTATTTGAACCAAGTGACCATATGTCAGTCTCCTGAGGTTTTGCCTGTCATGTAGAACTCCAGGCCCACTGATTCTGGAGGATGCAGTCCTCAGCACACAGCTACCACTGTGAGTGAGTCATTTGGTACAGTTCCTGTGGCACGAATCCCAAATGTGTCAGGCCTGGACTAAAAAGCAAGATGGAGAATGCATACACCTGAAGGCACATTTGGCACTTTAATTCTGAGCAGATATCACTTCTAATTATAGCCAGCCTTATGCCAGCTTACTACCGTTCAAGCGCTTGTGGGTTCGTGCATTGAGTGCCAGATTTAATCCATTCAAGGTAAAGCACGAAAGAACCAATTGCATTTTGCCTGCCTTCTACCTGAGTGATTTGCTTTGTTGTTCCCAATTTGCAGTTTGACTGGAAGATTTGCACCCCTCTGGTTAGTTCTGGTTGGCTTCTCTGCAGCCACGGGGGTATATTTTTCAGCTGAATGAAGCCCAGCTGGCAGGCTCAATTTGCCCCACCAATGAGTCATATCTTTTGCTCTCTAATTTCACCTGCATGAGAGAATTTGCAGATTCCTCTCCTAATTCCTCGAGTTCCTGCAAAAGGAAGGCTCACGCCTACCCCAGCACATGGAGCTCTAACCCTGCTTGCCTGGGACACAGCAGCAAAACTCAAGAGAAAACTACCAGTAGCATTACTTAAATAGTGAGTTTAGTTAAGAGAAGCCTTTCCCAGTCTGATCCTGTAGCAGATTTTGATCTTATGTGGTGCCTAGTGCTTCACAAGGACCAGTGCTCAGCACACCACAAGGGCATGTTGTTCTCCAGCACGGCGTAGGGCTCGGAGCAGAGGGAAGGTTTAATACAGTCACGCATCAGGGTTTTTTCCAAGCAGCGCTGTGAAACACAGAACAGAAGGAGGATTGCCTCTTCACCCCAGAAATCCACTTAAGCTTGGATTATGAGCCATATTCACCCAATTTTTGCTGGGAGCTTAAGGCGGCAACGTGCTGCTGTTGGTCTGCGGGATGCTGGGAAGCTGAGGCAGGATTCAGGAGGCTCCAAACTTCCACAAGTGAAACAGCCACGTTCCTCGAGGTGCAGGGCTGGAACAGCTTCAGCTTGTCTGTGCTCAGCCACGTTTCAGGTCTAGGTAGGGAAACAAATAAAGTGTACGCAGCACGGAGGGAAAGGGTTGGGTTGAATCACCAGTCTCATGCCAGTAGCTTTCAGAGAGTGTGGTTTTTAGCAGCTCTGCCACACCGAGTTGACAAAGAAATAAGAGGGAACAATTCCCCCCACAAATCTCTATTGATCTGAATATGGGTCTTGTTTCCAGATAGGGAACAACTAGCACTGATGCTGTCAAATGGGCCCTTCTTGGAATTATTTCAGAAGCTCCATCTTCCAGCCTTATACCCCTTTCTCTTCCTGCTAATACAGAGAGAGAGAGAGAGAAAGGGAGGGAAGAGAGAAAAGAAAAATAAAGAAAAAAAAAAAAAAAAGGAACAAAAAAAGGAAAAAAATAAAAGGAAAAAAGAAAATAAGAAAAAACTCAAAAAAGGAAAGAAAAAGAAATAAGAAAAATAAAAGGAAAAAAAGAAAATGAGA
>JANIJG010001807.1:0-106456 GCA_024611175.1 Megaceryle torquata | reverse complement strand
GAGAGAGAAAAAAAAAAAAAAGAAAAAAAAGAAAAAAAAAAAAAAAAGAAAAAAAAAAAAAGAGGAGGAAAAGGCAGAAAGGAGGGGGGGGGGGGGGGAGGGAGAAGTAGAGAGCCAGCATGGCCACTGGCAAGCTGTGTGAAACCTCTGCCCCAAGCACTGTCCTTCCCATCCCCGTCCCTGATGAGCTGGCTCAGTTGTGCAAGGAAGCTCCTAATTACCTCTCTCCTGGTTTCTCTCTGCCCCCCGAGGCCGGCCTTTCCAAGAACTAACTGCACAGGCACACACCTGGCACTGCGAGATAGGGAGCCTCACCATGGATACCGGCCCCCCATTCCCAGTCCGACCCGCGCTCCTGGGATTCGAGCAGCTATCTCCAGGATGACTGTGAACTCCAGATGTGCCTCACTCAGCACCCGGAGACACGGCGTGCGAGTGCCGCCGCTACCCTGCGCTCGCACACGTGCCAGCACAGGTTCTGGCTGTGCAGATCAAGCTCGGAGGAATGAAATAAAGCAAAATGGGAATCTTCATCTTCCCTTTAATATGCTAGCCCACAACAGATAAGAGCAGCTGTGCTCGCACAAAGTGTCCGACTGGACATGATAAATAGCCTGGGAGAAAGGAAAAAAATATATATGTATACACACACAAACCCCCATATGTATGTATGTGCTCTAAGGAATTTTAAACGTGTTAGTTTTCAGAAGCAGAGGCCTTCAGCTCACAACAGCATTGATTAATAAAAGGGTTGATTAGAAATAAATATGGCCTGCCAGGGTTGGAATTGCTCACAGAATCCCAGAGTAAAATATCTGCTGGGGTAGCCCAAAGGGTTAACCTTCCCCACGCACAAATACTGGCTCTCCTCCTGTTACAGTTTAAATGCTGACTGGAAGGAAGAGATCATTCTAGGTCAGTATGTCCTTTACATTGTGAATAGCCTGACAGGGGCTAATAAACTCCCCTGCCTATGGCACCAATAATTTATTACATATTCCTAGGCATCACAGCCAATATTTTATTTACACATATAGAGTTTGTTGGTTTGTTTTTAAAGAGGTGAAGCAGGGAGAGCTGGGGCAAAAATACGTTTAAACCTGAGGATGCAGAGAGCTCTGCTTTCTTAGTCTTAGCTTATGGTGGAGAATAACAACCCGGTTGCTGCTCTCAGCATTGCTGCTGGGATTTTCCACGGCAGCCGGGCACGGCCAAGAGCCGGACCGCAGCCAGCACAGCCGCCTTCTTGCGCAGGCATCCCACGGGCGCACGCTCAACACCCTCTCACACCACGAAGCCATCCCAGCTGGTTTAGGAGGGACTTCTTGAATTGAGACAATTGCAAAAACTAACAGATTTCAAGTTTCTTTCTTGAGTGGCCGGGCGGAGCTGCTGCCGCTGAGGGAGTCGTGCCCCCCGCCTGCCTCGCTCCTGCCTTGCACTCGCTGCATTTCACATCGATGAGGTCATCTGACTGCAGATGAGGTAACTGCGAGTTGCCCACGAGCTGGAAGAGGTTACCATATGATCGCTCATGTAAACACGCAGCCCGGTCCCCCCGGACGGCGGCTGACAGCTGCGCTCTGCCGACGCGCCGCGACGCCGGGCTGGTGGGCGGCAGTGGCCCCGGGGAGCCCCTGCGAGAGCCTTTGGGGCCTTCCTGCCTCTCTGAAAGCAGCTGGGCACCTGCCACAGATGTGCCACGCACCATGTGAAGAGGGGATGGGGGGGTTAACAGCTGGACAGGAGCCGGCCCCATGCACTGGCAGCCAAGCAGCCACTGGCACCCTGGGCTGCACCCCCAGCAGCGTGGGCAGCAGGGGAGGGGGGGATCCTGCCCCTCTGCTCCCAGGGCTCTGGGGAGAACCCCCCTGCAGTGCTGGGGCCAGCTCTGGAGTCCTCAGCACAGCAGAGACAGGGACCTGGTGGAGCAGGGGCCAGAGGAGCCCCAGTAATGCTGGGAGGGCTGGAACCCCTCTGCTGGGAGCCAGGCTGGGAGAGCTGGGGGTGCTCAGCCTGGAGAGGAGAAGGCTCCAGTGAGACCTTTCAGCACTTAAAGTGACCTGTAAGAAAGATGGGGACAGACTTTTGAGACAGGTCTGCTGGGACAGGACAAGGGGTGATGAGTTTAAGCTAAAAGAGGGAGATCTAGACTGGAGAGAAGGCAGACATTTTTGACACTGAGGGTGGTGAGAGCCTGGCCCAGGCTGCCCAGAGAGGTGGTCTCTGCCCCATCCCTGGCACCATCCCAGGGGAGGTTGGCCGGGGCTCTGAGCACCCTGCTCTAGGTGCAGATGTCCCTGCTCCCTGCAGGGGGTTGGACTGGATGAGCTTGAAAGGTTCCTTCCCACCCAAACCAGTCTATGATTCTATGCACAAATGTACCAGGCAATGCTCAGCTTCTGACCTGCCTGATGGGCACCCCGTTTTTCCAGTGCCCCTGCAGCCAGGTTCATTGTTCAGACCTCCTTCAGCCCATCCTCTCCCCACACCGGATTTTCTAAACACGTGTACCTTCTCACGCCTGGGCGAGGTTGTTCATCTCTTCCACCACAAGCACCAGGGAACGACTTCCTCCCGTGGTTGCAGGCGTTAGACCTGGGGGAAACCCCTCCTTCCCCTGCCCAGGGGGTTGTAGGGGAGAGGACTGGCATGGGGAGCTGCCGGGACAATCCCCACCGATTCGGTTTGCAAGAGCTGACGTTTTGTGTATGTGCATTTTGCACAGGTGCTGTTCCTAGAAAGTCCCCTAATTTGCAAGCAGTGAGAAAAGTGACTTCTGTGGTTAGGTAGCACTTGATGACTGTGCCCCTCTCCTGTCTATAAGCACATGCATCAGAGGATCTGCAGGCCTGTGGTCACCCAGCAGGCAAAAATCTTAAGCCAAAGCCCCAGAACTTGAACACCTTGTCTTCAGGGTCTCGTATCATTGCCATTTACAGCACAGCATGGTCCAGGAGCCCTGCAAGCTCTGCTGCACTAAGTAATCCCAGTGCTGATCCCTACCCAGTGTGATGAATGTGTGAGAAGGAGGAGGAATTCACAGCAAAAAGAAAGAGCAGGACACAGGGTTCTCAACTCCCTGGGCCCAGGGCTCATCTGCAGCCTGCTCAGTGCCAGGATTTCTCAAAGCCTCCTTGTGACTCACAAAGGTGGCCAGGATCAAATCATACCCCAGTTCCCAGTAATGCCTGTGCCTCCACAGACCCTGCTTAACCTTACAAACCATGTCTGAGAAGTTTGTTAAAACAAACTTCATCTCAGCAGTGGCGGCTCCAGATCTTGAGGGCAGACCCCAAGCCGAAGTACATGTGACAAGTGACCCAGGAGGACTCCAAGGGCTAACGTGTCATTAGATGTGGGAAAGCAACTAGGCTGAACTGCTCCATTCCTGACTTAACAAAACTTAGCTCCTCTGGCCTGGCCAGTTTGGAGGAGGTCTAAGCAAGCCCTGGTGGTAAGCAAGGCACGCCTGTGCCAAGGGCCTGAAGGGAGCCATTCCCCTCAGCCCTGGGGGTACCAGCATTAAAGAGCTCCCAGCATGAGGGAAAGGCTTTCCATCACCCTCTGGTGAGTTCATCTGGCCAAAAATGGGAACTACTATGAGCAAGCCCTGGAGGAAGTCATGTTTCTTCTTCCCCTGTCTCCCGGAGCAGCTGCTTGTACAAGGAACAGGTCAAAATGAATGACTGTCATCACTGGAGTTAGAGCCCCTCAAAGGGGTCTGTGACCAGCAGCTGGCAGGGGCATGCCTGACATGACAGACCTCTCCACTATTAGAAATAGTCTGGCCAGCAGGAATAGGAAAGTGATTATCTGCCTGTACTTGACACTGGTGAGGCCACACCTCAAGTACTGGGGTTGGGTTTGGGACCCTCACTCCAAGAAGGACTTTGAGGGGCTGGAGCGTGTCCAGAGAAGGGCAACGGAGCTGGGGAAGGGGCTGGAGCACAAGGGGGGTGAGGAGCAGCTGAGGGACCTGGGCTTGTTCAGCCTGGAGCAAAGGAGGCTCAGGGGAGACCTTCTGGCTCTGACAGCTCCTGACAGGAGGCTGGAGTCAGGTGGGGTTGGGCTCTGCTCCCAGGGAACAAATGACAAGACAAGAGGAAATGTCTTCAAGTTGTGCTGGGGGAGGTTTAGGTTGGATATCAGAAAAAAATTCTTTCCCAAAAGGATTCACAGTCAGGGGGACAAACAGGGCTCCTGGAGGCACAGCCACCCATCTGCTGATAGTCACGACCCAAGACAAATTGCCCTCAAAAGGTGCCATTTAGTCTCTGGTGCCCAGAAAGGGCCTCTAAGGTCATTACCTTGGACCAGCCCCTTGAAAAAGCCTGTGTTCGGTCAAGCCAGTCCCACCCCTTGAACCTGCTCAGCAGCTGGGCTGGCACCTCCAGCACCACCTGGGTGATGTGAGTCCTCAGCCCTGGGGCACAGTCCCCAGGACTCTACTACCCTGCTTTGGGAGCAGCTTCCCCTCTGACTGCCACAGGTGCCCTCAGGCAGGCAGGGATTCATTACGGCAGGAGCCGATGGACAACCAGCAGGAAAAGAGTTAAGAGAGCCAGGGCTTGTTGCTATCCAGGAACCCAGGCTACCTCACCTCCCAGGATAACCATCAGCCAGCCCTTTCTCAAGGCTTTTTTGGCAGGCAGCGTTGTCAGAAAACCACCTGTTACTTGGGAGAGATTCAAATGCATAATGAATTAAAAAAGCATATTGTGTGTTACTATCTATCCCCCAGACAGATGTGTTATTTAAGTGTGGTTATGATCTGTGCTGTTAATTTTAAACAACATATGATCAAAGATCATGTCTGGCTTTGTGTTTTGCTTCCTTTCAGGTTCTGGCTTGTGTGTCCACGCCAGACAGTTGTGGTTTTTGTCATATGGCAGGAAAAGCTTATTTTACATGCTGCCTAAATTTATGTTTTATAGGGCATTAAAACAGCCCATCAGAATTAAGTTATCGCGTTGTTTATAAGAAGTGAATCGCAGCTGGGGAAAAGAGGGCACCACACAAAGCGATTTTTAGGCAAACCTCCTCCCTCTGCTGAAGGACTTTCAGCCATTTTAGAGACAGCAGCAGGCTGAAATATATAAACCACATCACCGCTCCTGTGGGAAGGCTGGGAAAGCGTTGGAAATGGCAGTCCTGCCAACCAGCCTGTCCAGACGCACCAGCCGGGTCCTCGGCAGACAGGGAGACACGCTTAACAGATCGTGAGATTTTGGGGGGTTCTTTTTAAATAATACAGTTGGGGTTCTTTTTTATTTGCCCCCTGCCCTGAGCCTTCAAGCTTTGCTGCCCAGATAGACCAGCTAGACATCTGCCCTGACCCAACAGGTAAGTAAATAAACAGATCAAAAAAGGGAAGAGCAGCCCCTTGCGATCGCTCAGCTCTAAGAGGTGAGGCTCCAACTCAGAGGCAATGCAAGTTTTCTTCTCTGGAGAGATTCCAAACCCACCTGGATGTGATCCTGGGCCCCCGGCTCCGGGTGACCCTGTTGGAGCAGGGGCGTGGCACCAGATGATCTCCAGAGGTCCCTTCTGACCCCCACCATGCTGGGATTCTGGGATTTGAAGACATTGGGTAAAGTTGCAGGAGAACACTCAGAATGTAGAGTTGCAGATGTTCCTGCTCCCTGCAGGGGGGTTGGACTAGATGACCTTTAAAGGTCCCTCCCAACACAAACCATTATATGGTTCTGATTCTCCCCAGCCCAGTGATTTTGACCTAGGTCCCCTTCCCAGCCTTTTCAGCCACCGAGAAACCATTTTCTGCTTGTTGCAAGGTTTCAGCTCTGCCTCTTCTGGGCTTGGAGGAAGTTTCCCGCTCCCCCAACACCGATGTGCTCCCCACCCCACACAGAGCAGATCAGTGAGCTGGGGTGGCTGCTGGCTGTCCACGGGAGAGGCAGATCAGCCCCAGACCACAGGCATCACGGGGATAAAGAAAGGCACAGGAAGGCTATCCTCACCTCTGGGAGCCAGGCTGAGATGCCGCGTGAAGGCTCGGAGGTGACGCAGCGAACACAGGCCAAAGGGATCGCCCTGTGCTGCTTTAACTTAAAATACATCCCACTCCAGGGCTGCTGCTGTCAGAAGACCTGAAAACACCCCTGCCCACACAGGCAGTACCAAGCAGGAGAGCAGGAGGGGTAAGAGGGGATTGTCTGAGAGCAGAGACTAGAGCTGAGGAGAGGATTTTAAAGAGAACAAACTCATTTCATATGGCCGAGTGCTGGCAACACTGGGAGAAATTCAATGGATTATGTTGCACCAGAGGTCAGAATATAATTGTCCCTTCTGGCCCTTAAAACCTGTGAGTGTAGAGAGGAACCTTGAAATGACCAGATTCCTCAGGAATTTGATTCCTGGGGTTTATTTATTTATTTTCTTACCAGCTGCCAGACACAGCATGCTCCTAGACAAATAAGGAGGTGGTAGCTATGGTGGTGAGTGTATCAGCAGCACTAATCTCTTGCAGGGCTTCCTGGTAGATGTACTCTCTCCCTCAGAGGAGACAAGGTTAAGGGATATAAGACAGAAGACAGTTTCATCTTAACAAAACTAAGACACGCGGGGCTGTTTCAGAGGTGAGCAGATGCTATGGAGAACAAGGGAGAACTAAGCAACCTAGTGCAGGAGTAGATTTCCAAGTAGATTTTCTTGAAACAGCACTTTCCCAACCCCTGTATTAAATAGCTCTGTTGTCCTTGCAAAGGGCCAAAGATCTAAAGATAGCTCCACTAATTGCTGCTTCCCTTTGTCCCTTAGCACTAGAGATTTCCATCTTCTTTATTATTACTTCATCCTTTTAATTGCACAAGAAGCTTTTATGCATCACGGTATTAATTAGAATAAAAGAATAGTGATGCAAAACCTAAAAAGAAACAGTTGTTAGTATCGAGGTAGGATCACCTTTAGAGCAGGTACTTTGCACAGGAGTATCAGCCAACGCTTCTGGCTGCACATGCTCGCAAAGGGCGGCCTCATTCTGCAAACCAGGCACCATCCCGTGACCCGCGCTCACACCGAGGGGCTGTACCCAGCAAGAGCGTTGCCGTCTCCTGTCACCCACAGGAGAAAAGCCAGTAAGAAGGGGCTGTTCCAACCTTGAAAGAGAAAGCTTAGAAAGTTAAAGTTGACTTACAGCCACTGTCGCCTTCTCCACGGCCCTGGAGGGCCAGCACACGATCTGATCTATAACTGATATCCACATGGGGAAGGAATTTGGAAACATCTGACCCTCCAATCCTAGGCACAGACCAAATTACCAGTGTCATTCATTTGCACCTTTCAAGTTAATGATACCTTACAGGGAAGGAAAATTCAAATTAAAAATTGAAGCTATTAATATATCTTTGAGAATGATAAGGGAACGAGATTAAGACCAATAGGAGGTCACTAATCTTGGCGTACTTCTGACTTGTACCCTTTAAATCATTGTAATACCTCGTTCAAATTCAAACATAAATAGGATTTTTTTTTTTTTTTATGAGGGTGTTAGTGCTCCTGCTGCATCAAAAGCCTGATTACATTTTACAACTCCTGGAGCTGAGAAGACTCATTCCCAGAATAGGTGGCCTCCTCGCCCGGTGACCTTAATGCAGATGGCAAAACAATGTTACATTGAAAAATACATCTGTGGAAACTGAAATGCAAAGGCAGAAGAACTTTTGTCTTACACCTTTTAGGAGGGTTCAAGGGGCTCACAAAGTAAGGAGGATGCATTTTGCAGCTTTCTGATGGAGACAGAGTATATTACAGAGTAACCACATCCTCTCCCTTCGGCTGCTTCTCCCTTCCTGGCAACTCGTTGCAACTCGCATGCAAGTGACAAGCGATAGCCAAGGACAAGCAGCAGGGAGGGAACTGTTCCCAACCAACTCACAGCATCTTTGTCTTTCCTTTTTCCCCCCCCTTCATTTCTTTTTTTCTCCCTGCCCATCTCTGCAAATGTCTGTGTCCCTGGAAGGGAACGGGGGACTCAAACAAACCCTGAAGCAATCCCAAATTTCTTTGGTAGGGAAAAAAAACCCACCCTATTCTCAAGAGCTCAAACCTTCGGTTAATCATTTTCCACTGCTCTGACATGTCAAATACTCCAGTGATTCACCAGTCATGGAGCTCTGATTCACCTGCAGTAAACAGGGCTGACTGCTTCCCAGAAGCACCGTGGTTTGCATCTCTCTTTAAAGGCTCCGCTTCCTCCACGCAGCCCTGAGCTTCTCACCTCCTCTCCACACACCACCACCACTGCTCCCCTGCCACAGCAGCAGCCTGGGCAGCAACAAGGAGCAAAGAAAAGAAAAAAAAAAGAGCCCAGGCTACTGGTTTTAGTCTGAGGATATGAGGGGTAAATGAACAGCAAAAGTTAGGAGGGCTTGGGGATCTTCTCTCATTCCTGTTTAAGCATAAAAAAGGGAAGGACAGAAGAGAAGGGACAGGAGGGGTATGGTATTTATTTGTGGCTCTCATTGGGTTCATCTCCCTGCCAGCAACAGGACGCCGTTTCTCCAAGAGGGAGCACCAGAAATAGAACTGACATTACATCTAATGAGCTTTTTGGTGGCATATTCATTAAGCTCGTAGAAAGGGTAAAGAAATGCAGGAAGCTTAGTCTTGGAAAGCCTCCAACTGGACCCCTTCGACTCATTAAAGGAGGGAGTAAAATGAACCATGCCCCAGGGCAATCATAAAAGGATAAGCAGGAAAGCAGGAAAGGGTCAATTTATTAAGGACTGGGGGACCCCTGGTCCTGACTGGGCAGTACTGTGCAGATGGGGCCATGGGATGCTGCTGGAGCCCAGCAGGCTGGGATGTCCGCTTGCCCTTGGCATGATGGTGGGGCCACTGGCGCCTTGCTCTGGGTGAGCCCCAAAATGCAGAAGGCACCTCCCCAGCTGCAGTGAGGGACCTTGGAAAAGCCTCCCTTTATTCCTGGAGGTGCTGCCTGCCCCCCAGATTTGCCATGAGTTCCCTGCCCACCAGCACTAGTGTTCTGGTCTCCATCTCCAGCTTGAACTGGCCTTCCTCCCTGCCGAGGGGAGGGGGAAGGGGGGGAAAAGTCACACAGACCCTCCCAAGCCTTGCAGGGGCAGGGGGAGGGGAGGGTGAGGCAAACTCAATTGAGCGGCTTCGCAGGGGGCCCCAGATTTGCTCAAACCAGTCACGCCAGCTGCAGCCCAGCCATGATGAGAAAGGAGGGGAGACAGTGCGGCAACAGCTTCCACCACCCCAAGGGAGGAGGAGGAGGAGGAGGAGGCGGTGGCCCAGGCTGCTAAACTGACACCAGGCAAAAAGTTGGCCACGTTTTCCCCCAGCCACGGAGGAATAGCGCAGGCAAGTCAGATGTGACCGTGCAACGGGAGCCAGGAGAAAATAAAAACAAGTGACAGCTGACTCTTGAGGACTTTTGCAGGGGGTGGGGAGGGGAGAGAGGGCGAGGAAGGAGGGAGAGACCTACAAATACTGGGGGAAGGGCAGAGCACAGCCCAGGAGCCTTCTGCAGCGGCAGATGGAGAGGGAAGCTACCGCTGATTCCTGCGGAGTCAGGGAAGGAGAGAGACAGCATCGCACCGAGGTGATCACATGAATAGGGAATGAAGGCACAGAACAAAGAAGGGGTTTTGGGGAGAGGGAGCGGGAGCCCCTGCGCAGGACCCCCACAGTTGGGTTGTCCCAGTGCGGTGCCCCGGGGTGCTGTTGGGTCAAGGCTGCACCGGCGCTGGGGCGCAGCCAGCCCAGGATGCTGGAGGACAAGGTCAGGGCCAGCAGACAAGGGGCAAAGGAGTCGTTTGTGCAGTTACTAAGGGGTGAAGCTCAGTAAGACCTCCACAGAGAGGTAATTCCTCAGACCAGGGCCAGAGCACATGGTGGGAAGGAAAATCTAACCTCCCCCCCTCTGGGCTCGGGGTCTTGCTCTAAGCTGCTGTGGGATGGGGCTGCAGAGGCTGCCGATGGTGCTGCCGCCTTTGGGCTGGTCCTGAGGTCCCCGATGTGCCGGTGATGATTGTTATGACAGTCACTCTCGCTGTGATTGGCATCTCCCGGTTAGATCAAGGTCACTGTTAGAACACATCTTTTCATTAAAATGGCCGAGAGCCTGTCAGTGACCACAGGCCACAGCTAATTAAGGGAGGACCCAATGCCCCCACACGGGTCGGTAATCAGGGCTGATGCTGAGCCACCCACCCCAAGGGGAGCTGGTGGAGCAACCCTGACCCCAGCACCCTTGTGCACAGGGAGGACATACCCACTCCTGGCATGCCAAGCCACCCACCACCCTTGCTGCTGACACACCAGAGCAACAGCATCACCTCCTCTCACACAGCTCATAGAATCATGGAATCAGAGAATCATTTGGATTGGAAGAGACTTTTAAAATCACCAAGCCCAACCGTTAACCCAGCACTGTCAGGTCACCACTGACCCATGTTCCTCAGCACCACAGCTCCATTGCTTTTCAAACCCTCTGGGGATCACAGGGACCCCACCACTGCCCTGGGCAGCCTGAGCCAGGCCTGGACAACCCTTTCAGGGAATAAATTTTTCCTTATGCCAAATTTAAACCTCAGGAGAGGCACAATGGCATCTCTGGCACCTGGGGACCCTTGTGTCATGGGCTCTCAAAAGGGGATGGGCAGATGACAGCAGGCTCCTTACAATACAATCAGGTGCACATTCGAGGAATAGTGACCGATGAGTGGGCTTTAGACTTGAAAATCCTTTTACAAAGATATCTAACAACAACCACGACCAATTAATAACTAATTCCTGGGAAACCATGAGGTTGGAGCTGTGCAGGACCTAGCAAACTTGCCGAGGACTTCTTAGGAAAGGAGCTGGTGGGAAAGGGTCCATGCTACTTGTAGAAATTAGCAGCTCAAAGCCCAACACAAGTGGGATGCAATTGCACTGACCAGTGAGGGGTTTTTTGTTGCCAAACACTGCCATGGACCCCTATAAATATTTGTGTCTCCTATTTTACACACATCTTGGAGAGCACCTGCCCATGGTCTTACTTTGGCTAAACAGTGTATAAATAACTGTCAGTTTCTTCCACAAATAAAACCAGAAATAAATGTTCCTTGAAAAGCAAGGAAAAAGGTGTTATTCTGAAGGCTACTGGTGTCTTTCAGGCCTGTGTTCCAGCACTTCTCTCCAGATCCTTTCCTAGGGTTCTCTTCTTTCATTTCCCACCACCGAATGCTAGAGCAAGAGTTCCTCCTCATGGAAAATGGGCCTCTGGGCTACCTCCAGACTGCCACAAACCTCAGCCGTTTACTTTTGCCATCCAGCCACTGCTATGTCCCAGCCACGCTACCTTGTGTTCTCATGGGGCCAGTCTTCCCAGTTCAGCACCACCTGCACTTTTAGGGAGCAGTTGTGCATCTCTCTCAAGCGCTACACGAGCCTCCTACCACGTGGTTCAACGCGAGCTTGCTCACCGATGAGCTCTCCCTTGATTTAGCCAAATGTTTCCGCTTTGTTCCAGCTCAGAATGAAAGGTCGTTTGGAAATCTTGAGTTCTGGTGCAGTATCCAGGTGTACTTCCTTTGTTCCGTGTCTGTGTAGGCTCTGCCCAACTTTCCATCTAGAGAGAAGAGAGAACCAGTTATTGACTTCTGGTAACACAAAGGCATGGGGACACCACACCTTTCTGGACCAGGAAATGGAGGAAAGAAGTTGGACTCCCTAAACCTCTTCTGATGTACCAAACACCTTCCAGGGCTTCCCAGCAGAGGAGAAGAAGGAAGCTCAATCCCCCCACCCAATTTGTTCTCAGGCTAAACTTCTGCCTTTCCATCAGTTTCTCTCAGTTGCCGTGGTTTAGAACTTACATAATTGGCCCTACACCTGAGAATAGTTATGTAGAAAATCCAGCACAACTGGAGCCTGGCCTTAGCAGGCATTGTTTGGCACAAGACAATTAAATAACGAAAATAATAATGTTTAATTTTGCCTGTGATTGTGGGCGAATGGCAAAAGACACAGCAGGGACTCACTACCTTGCACACAAGATGTGCTTTCCATGGCAACTTTTTTCAAGTGTACTTTAAAGGATTATTCTGTTCAAAACTACTGTGGAAAGAAAAAAATGTAAGATGTGTGTAATGTAGTCAGCGTTTCACCCTGATCTGTAACTGCCTAATCCAGGCCAGGACTTTGAGAAACCCATTACAGTGACACTGGGCACCCACTGTGAGAGTCAGTCTGGGAGCTAGACAGCTAGGGAAAACCACAGCTTTGGTCTGTGTCCAGCAGCCTAAATAAAAAGTTTCCTTTGCATGCCTTGCCTTCAGCACAAAAGAGCACTCGCTGCCTCTTTTCAACGCTAAATATGCACCGTCACCAAAAGGTACCACGCTGAAGTCACACTGGTAAAAGCCCGAGCACGGGACGTTAAAAACGAGCTATTGTAATGATGTTATCTCAGATGAATTCCTCCGGTTTATGACTCACGGTGTTCACGCAGCAATGTCAACCCCAAGCATACAAAGAGCGTGCGTTGCTTTCTCCCCGGCCCCGTAAAACGTCGTACAGCTGGCTTTAAATATAAAGAGTTAGGTGGAAATACGCACGCTCAGGTATGGGTGTACGGATGGAATTGTGGCTGTTTCTTTATTTTACATGTTCCATTTGCACTTTGATGAAGCTCAACATAATTTTTGCAAATGTAAGGGTGCTAAAATTGAGATTTTTTTTTTCTGTTATTCACAGGAGTCCAGAAGCTTGGGCTTAAGTATCAAATGTTACGAGTTCACGATGAACTGCCAACACTATCAGCCTCATAGAAGAGAATCGATACGTATTAAGCTAGAAAAAAATGCAGCTTGAAAACACAACTCACCTGAAATACCTCTGTGTTATTATCACTAGGAATTTAACCGCTGCATCTCCTGACTTGAGCATTAACGGTGCTTTTCTAATAGCTTCCTGTGCGCTCAGCCTTTGTGGTGCTGTTTATAAAAGAGAGGGAGAAAGAGAGAACTGAGCGCTGAAGTTCAGCTCTCTCAGAGGGAAATACTGCGGGGAGCAGCGAATTTCGAGCAGCGCTAATTCCCATGCTGCTAATTGGACAGAGGCCATTTCCTGCACGCTAAAGTCAAACAGGACAGGAGCATATGGGCTCTCAGAGAGAGAGCTGGGAAAGAAAACACACACAAAAAAAAAAAAAAGAAAAAAAAGCACCCTAGAATCCCCACAGAATATTGGTGATTGCAGAGAAATTACAGACAGATTACAAACTTAAAAGCTCTGCGCACAGATGCTGCTCCTGTTGCTTCTGGGAGAACTGCACCTTTGAAAAGCTGGTGCTTGTTCCTTGGGGATATGCCATTTTCAGTGCCCAGTACCCTCCCTTGGCCCTACTGTTAAAATGGGATAGGGTTTTATTGTTGTCTTTATTAATTTTTAATTATTTTTTGCTTTCTCATATAGGTTTCAACAGCGGGATGAGATCCTCCTTTGGCAAGATTTTTCAGAGAGCAGCCTGTGCAGCCTCTCAGGCCTGAAGGAGGGTTACGTGCCCCGTAATGCCACCGAGGGGACAGACCTGCCCTACAAGGATGAAAGTCTCAGAAGACCACATCAGCCAGCCACGGAGGCTTTTCTGCACCCGCTTCATATTCAGCCGAGCAAAACATTTGTTGTCAATGGGAACCACAGCAGCACAAGTTTCAGCCGTCACCTGCTCTTCTTTAAACGAGTTAAATTCAAGCACAAAAAGACTCACACACCTTGCAAAATGAGTCTGGGACAGGCGGAGGGAGGTGATGCTTCAGGGATGTGACAAAGCCAGGATCCCGGGGGTGAGAGGGGTGCTCTTGGAGGAGATGCTGATTAGCCCACTCCCCTGTATCTTCCTGTGAAGAAACCAATGTGGGGCAGGGTCAAAACCTGACAGAGCATCATTCTGATCCAATGTGGCAAGGATGATGATGGTCCAAAAGAGTCGATTTTCTTCTATTAGCTGCTAATCAAAGGTGTCTCTTTTACTTTGTTTGCCAGTTTATTCTCCCTGCAGCGATCTCTCTTTCACAACCCCCTGCCAAAAACAGATACATGGAAGGTGCTGCGCAGGGACCGAGCGTGGAAAATTTCTGCTGCCAGAGCAGCTGGTTTATAAAGTCAAGACCCACGTAGAGTCAGAGGGACACAATGGCCGGTCATGACGAGCAGCACAAGCAGCATCCTCCTCCTTAGAGGAGCAGACCTGCTGCATCCAGCTGCCGACTGCCGCCTGGTTCTGCGGCTGCTGGGGCTCCCTCGGTGGCTGTCACACCTGCTCTGCCCACCCCTCGGAAAGCTGCCGGAGGAGAGAGCAGACAAAGGACAGACGGTGCAGCTGGAGCCGCTGGAAGCTGCACATGGGTTTTGCGCTCGCCCAACACCCCTCTTCCGTAGGAAGCGTCTTTCCTGAGTCCGGCTCTTCAAGCTCCCTTGTGTTTATCGTTTGCCATCCTTTTAAAGGCATTACTGCAGAATTCTTATGGGGGGTTTTAGTGTTATTATTGCTGCTTCTGGATGGTTTAGCCACCACAGACTGTGCGTCTTCATTGCCGGCTGTGCCAAGAAACACAAACACTTGGTCTGCCCTTGATGCCCCCACTTGTTTGAATGTCCCGGGGCAGAAGAGCCCTCCTGGAGCACAGGGATACCAGAACAGCAGAGAAGGAGTTAATGAAGGGTTTAATAACAAGAGGCCACATAGCAAAGCCCCAGTTAAGGCCGGCTTGCACCCCTCCCCCTGGCCTCCATCCTGCTGCTGGAGCCCTGGCAGTGCCGCATCACTCAAGAGCTTCTTTCCCCACTGAGCTCCTGCCCCACTTGTGTGATGTAAAGCAATCCTTTTGTTTCCTCTTTAAGACATTAGCCTCAGGGGCCATTACAAGGAAGAAAGGTAGCTGGGGCTCTTTTATCTGAAGGAATCCATTAGAAGAGGGGGGTCCTTTCCTTCCTCCAGAGCCAGGGAGCAGCTCCTGCCTTTGCACTGCTCCAAGGCCACCTCCTCACTGTACCATGGCCACCTCCTCCCTGCTCCAGGGCCACCTCCTCCCTTCTCCAGGGACATCTCCTCATGGGACCATGGCCACTGCCATGATGGGTCTAATGCAATGTCACCATGCAGAAAGCACGAGTCTGCAGCTCAGAGACCCCCCAGGTGAAATGAAAAGGAGAATCTGGTTTTAAATGCACCTCAGTGAGATGCTGTCTTTCCCTCTGCTGACATTTGGGGTGATGGAGTGGTGTTTAGTGCTCTGACATGTCTTTGTGGCTGTAGAAAGCCAAAACTCATTCTGGCTTTGTTTATTCTTGCACTGAAAGTGGCAGTTCCTGCACATTCGTAAGACTCCGGGACCTGTGGCTTTAAATAATAACCCTGGATATTATGAGACTCTTAATAAATTTGAAACCACTGAAATAGTAAGAAAGCAATGAAAAAAAAAATGACAGGGAAACTAATTGGTTAGTGGGGGGAGGAGCTCTTTTTGAGGACACCCTTCGCACTTTCCCAACTCATGAATCAGAACAAACATCGGCTCTGTTCAGCGCATGCCACCGAGACCAAGGAGGACCTATCGTAGGCTAATATAAATTGCCCGAGTTCCAGTAAGACATTAACAGCAGATATGAGCCTGCCCTGCTTACATTCAAACCTCACCAGAGACCAAGCAGCCGTGCTCAGCCCCGAGCCAAACCAAGCAAGGCAGCCCAGCTCAAGGGCAGGGTGTATTTACCCAGGCTTGGTGTTAACTGCTGACATTATTCTGTGGCTTTACCGCAGATAGGAGCTGGCTTGCACAGCACTGATTCAAGCAGGGTGAGGACACCAAAATAATCCCAGCTAAATACAGTGCTTGGCACAAAAGGTGCAGCTCAGGGTAGAAAAGGTGCCAGCACGCCTCGCTCCTGTTTGAGCAGTGAGGGATAGGGTGCTTTTGAATGCTCTCTTCAAACCTGACTGCAACTGTGCATGGGGAAACACCCCTGAAAGCCTTCCCTGCAGACACAGTCATGATGGGCATCACCAAGTAGCAGAAAATAGAGGGAATAAATGAGTGCAGCTGCCAGGGCCATGGTGGGAATGGGAATGTGAGAGGAAATGCATACAATCATAGAACTGGTTTGGTTGGAAGAGACCTTTAAGTTCATCAAGTCCAACCATTAATCCAGCACTGCCAAGGCACCAGTAAACTGGTGCCAACAAAATTGGTGAGAGGTCTAGAACACAAAACTTGTGAGGAGCGGCTGAGGGAGCTGGGGTGGTTCAGCCTGGAGAAAAGGAGGCTCAGGGGAAACCCTCTCACTCTACACAACTCCCTGACAGGAGCCAGGTGAGATGGGTTTTTTCTTCCAAGGAACAAGCAACAAGACAAGAGCAAATGGCCTCAAGTTACACCTGGGGAGGTTTAGGTTGGACATGAAGAACAATTTCTTCCCCACAAGGGTTGTCAAGGGCTGGCCCAGGCTGCCCAGGGCACTGGTGGAGTCCCCATCCCTAAAAGGGTTTCAAAGCCATGGAGATGTGGAGCTGAGGGACAGGGGTCAGTGGTGCCCTGTCAGTGCTGGGGCAACGGTTGGACCTGATGATCTTAAAGGGCTCTTCCACCCAAAATGATTCTCTGATTCCCGGTGCCATTAAGTGGGTGTCTGCTGGCATGGCAGAGACACAACAGCCGGCTCCCAGGGAGCTACATCTAGTGCTGGATGTAGCATGGGTGTCGGGCTCATCCTAGGCTGATGTTCCCAGCAGGGCTGGTGAGCAAGCAGAGGTTGTTCGCCTCCAGTGAGGATGGCTCCTCAGGCCGGCCCAGGGTAGCTCTGCACAGCATCGTGCTCAGCCACAGAGGTATGTGCTCCGTGACCTATGCAAGTCAGGCTGATAAAAGCCAGGGAGAAGTACAAGGGATCAGAATTTGCATCCAGCTAATACAAACAAAACAGGTCATCTTTAGGTGTATCACAAACAAGGCTCATCTTTCTCTACCCAGACAGCTACTGCCAATGAGGAGAAACTGTCCTAACAAAGAGCTCCTACGAGACGGTGGAGGGATGTGATGGAAATCCTACCATTTGAGTTGTGATTGACTGGACAAAACATTGAAAATATGACGGCTCCAAAGCTGCCAGAAAAATACATCAGAGCTGATCTCATCTATGACAAGTGTATTATGTACTTATGGATGGATCTATACAAAACCCCACATCTGACCCAGGGTCACAGGCATAAAACAGTGGGAGTCACTGTAAACACAGTTATAATTATTTGGGAATTTCTTCCCTCCCTTCCATTCATTAAAGAAAATCATTTTGTTTTTCTTTCCACTCCTTTACTCCCAAAGAACTTGAACCGTGGCCGATCAAGGTTTGCAGGACTTTGCAGGTTTTAGATCAGAGTTTAAAACTGAAATCACTTACCAGCAGGAACCAGCCAAGATGTGGAGAAAATTTAATTCTTATCCTTGGGAGCTGCTTCTGTGTCTCATTGGTACGAAAACAATGAACACTAACGGTGATGTTTCTGACAGCCACGCAGGCAGGACTTACGCTGGGTGCCTGGTGCATGTTTCCATCCCAGTCCTGTTGCTACTTGTGCAGTTAGACTCAGCCTTGGGAAGATGCACCCAGTGTTTTTGCTGAGCGGTGCTCTGTGCAGAGCTGGTACAACTTGGAGTTGTACCAGACAGAGGAGTCTTTCAGCTGCTCCTTGTCGCGGTTACAAGCCATTCAAGGGGCTGGCTGTGCTGGGAAAAAAGGGTTAATGCAGCCCAGTAGCCTTGCTGGTGGATGGGCACATGTTGGCAACTAGAAAATAACACTTAGGATTGATTTGTTTAACTCGGCATGTTTTAACCTGCTTGGGTGTCAGTTCTGGGGTTTGGCCATGGATGCTCCCAACCCTCATGAGAACATCACTCTCTTTCTGCAGGAAAAGTGGTGCCCTTGGGAGCAAGTGCCCCAGGCTGAGGGGACCTGCAATTGGCAGGGTGTGCTTCCCTCAGCCCTCCCTTCGCCCCTTCACCCCTGTGCTTGCAGAAGCAGGACGGTTGTTGCTCAGCCCTGTCTCCGGGTGCCGCGGTGGTTGGGGCTGGGCCACCTTGACCTCGACTTTATGTCATTCGTTTCTCCTCCACTGGGAAATGGCTCTCTGAGGCCTCAGACATCTGCTGCCACAGACATTTGCTGTGATGCTGGTATTGGAGCTGGCACCAGTTCAAAAAGGGACTACAACATTTTATTGTGCCAGTGGTGCTCTGCTGAACCCTTCCCCAGAGGCCAGGAGGATGGGCAGATAGGGAAGAGGTAGGTGCATCTGGTCCTCCACAGCTCTGTGGCACAGGAAGGCTTCCATCCCAGCGGGTGTTGCAGTTGAAGGACCTGTCTCCAATGAGAAGGGCACTTGCACTTGACCAGCAGCTGCATGAGGGGAACACATCACTGTGGAGAGGGGAGAGAAGATGTTTTCCTCATTTGGCTAGGGAGGGCTGGAGGCAGGAGTGGGAAAAACCCCCCTCAACCAGCAGGAGGGTGGAATGTAGAAAAAGCAGGAAAGTTCAAGCAGAAAGGCAACACCAGCAGGCAAGCAACATAACGGAGGTCACCTGTTGGAATTGGTCCAGGAAGGATCCCAGTTATCCAGGAGTCAAGAATGTGTTGAGTTAAAGAAAATAAATCTGGTGGGCAGAGGAAGTCCCTGCATTTATCTTGCCCACAGACAGTGAATGGGCGTTAACAGGAGCCACACACTCCCCCTTAATTCAAGAGGGAGCATTTTTCCCAGCAGGGTCTTGACAAGCCACCCCACAGCACTGGGTCAGTCTGCAGCCTCCCATCGCTCCCTCACTCTCCTTCAGGACAGAACCTTCAGCTTTTGGGGGTGTTTCTTCAGCCCTGACCAGATAAAACCTGAGGTGCACATGAGATGAATCCGTGAAGGTCATCACTGGTAGCAAAGCACCGTGAGAAGGAGGAAGGCTGGGGCTGTAAGAACTCACCCCCATAAACACCATGGCAAACACACCAAAGGATTGGGGTCTCCTTTAGATGGTTTCCTAAGGATTTACATCTCAGCCACGAAACCGTGCGCTGGCCAGAAGCCGGCAACGTGGGAACAAAGTTGTTGCATTGTTGTTCATCTGCAGATCTGCCTTGGCCATTCTCAGCCCTCTAAAGAAGAGTATGTGTGCTCTCAGCTGGGGCTTGAGCACAGCATGGCCAAAACACTCACGTGTGCGAGGAGAGGTGGAGAAGGATCCGGTACAGGAGCAGTGTTATCGAGCTTTCGTGTGCCCCGGGGATTACTCCACACTGAAAGAAGCCAATAAATCAGTGTTTGGTGGTGGCAGCAGCGTGACCTGCCGCAGAGGGCTCTGTGGAGGATGCCAGTGGGATTCGCAGGCTCCTGCAGACAAGCCAGGGGTTTGGGGTGCTCAGGTGGTGCCCAGCTCCACGCTCTGCGGGCAGGCACTGCCGCCTGCCACAGCGGCAGATTAATGCTTCCCCTTTCCTCCCCTCCCTGCTTCCCACCCGTCCCTCACACCACTGCGGCGGCCGCCGGGGAGGGGGCCCGGGGGATGCACCCGGTGGTGCGGGGACACAGGTGCCTGTCACCTGCTCCCAGTGCCAGCTGAAGGAGAGGAGGATGGGGCCAACTGCCTCACCCCCCTAACCCCCTGCCTGCCTCTGGGAGCGCCTGCGCCCAGCAAAAGGGGAAATGCGCTGCTAAAAAACACAGCCAATTGCAAGGCGAGTCCTTGAAATCGCTTCAAATCCCTCTATAAAAAATATGAAAATAACAGAAAAGGGAACTGAGCTGCACGGTGGTCCAGGTGGGAAGCAGCAGGAGAGCAGCCTCAGGGTCACCAAACCCTGGTGGCAGGAGATGGACCGACCGGGGGAGGCCATGCAGTGGGCATCACTGCAGCAGTGCCATACCCTCTGCCACCCCCCTGCGGCTGCAAGGCCCCCCCCTCCCCAAACACTGCCTCACTTCACTTGATGCCCATCTGAAGGCACCAGCTGGGGGCAAGAAGGACTCATCCCCCATTCACCATCCCTCATCATCCCTCACCCCGCTGCTCATCACTGGGAGCCATGGCAGGTTTCGAACCCCAAGCCCCACTGCTGCCCCTCTGGCTCCTCACTTCTCCATTTCCAGCTTCAGGCTCCTTTTTCTTTTGGCTATAAACCTGTGCTGAAAGCGAGTTAAGGGCGGCCTGGGCTTTTCCTTTTACACAGTTGAAGTGAGGGGTGTTGCGGGGGAGGGGCTGCTATAATTGGATCACTTACTGTGTGACTAATCACTGCTGCCGGTAACCACAGTGACTGTGGTTTTAACCTTACTTGGTCATTTGCAAAGCACCCGGATGACCCAGCCATCTGCAGCAGGGTGGGCTGGCGGCTGGGGGCACACAGCCCTGCACCCCTCACTGACCAGCCCATGGCTGGGGTGGGGGGAGATGTGTCCTCGGAGCTGGTCCTTTCCCCACTTGTGTGCGGGTGGCCTCCCAAATGGGTGCAAGGAGCTTGGGAGCGTGGCTGCAGAGCAGGCAGGACCAGCAGCTCACGGTGGGGACAGACTTTGGCCAAAGATCCATCTCCGGATCTAAAACTGGGGGGTTCCTCAGATGCACGGTTCAGGCCTGGCTCATTGGAACAATCCAGATAGCTCTGCACCTCCGTGTCCGGATGTGACCGATGGCACCGGGGCTCACTGCGGAGGTGGCATCTGACTGCCTGCATCTTGCCCTGGTGCATCTATTTCTGGCAAGGGAGTGACAGCTAGATTACGGACGATAGAGCGGATTAAGCTTTGATTCTTACTTATTTGAGTAAGAACAATCCTTAAAAGCCATTCTTAACCTCCTTACCTTTAATCAGCCAATTGCTGGGAGTCTTGGGAGTCCTGCTTTTACCGGGTGACCCAGTGAACCTGAACATGGTTCAGGGCAGCAGCACGTGGGCTGCCGCCGCCGTTCGTCAGGGCGCTGAGAGCCGGCGAGGTGTGCGTCAGGGCATTCTCCCGGCTCTGGAATAAATTCAAGGTGAGGTGAGGTTGGGAAACTCCCACCTGCCCCAGGGAGCAAACACAACCACCCAGGAGAACTGGGAGGCCGCTGCCATTCTCACTCGTTATGTTGAGGTTCAATTTCTCAAATGAGGATGGAAGGAAGCAACAAATGGGAAGGAAACGGGTCTGCCTGTGAAATCCAAAACCGGATCGGTAAGAAAAACATCATAAATTATGGATCCCCTGGAGCCGCCGGCAGCCTGTCATTGTGCATGATCTGTCTCCATTGTACTTTTCTGTGTGGGTGAAACTGTTGTAAACTAACACAGGGCAAGCTTTTTCTGCCGAGGATCGCTGCCCGCTGCTGGAAGAGCCCTCTGCCTCCCAGCACAAACAGCCCATTGCCAACCAAATGTGTCGTGTAACCGATAGCGGCCCCAGTGGATAGTCAAGCCCTTGAAGAGGGTGAAGGGGAATGAGGGTTTCAGCTGATCCTGCTCACTGGAGCTTAGCACCGGTGGATGCACCAGCTGCAAGGACGGGGACGGGCAGCCTGGGCCCAGCACAAGGCTGCCCATTGTTCCCCAGTATGCTGCTGGAAAAGACAACCGGATTAGGGTTGTTGAGTGGCAGAGAGACACTCGTGCTGGGGAGCCAAAGGGGCTGCTCCCAGCCCTCAGCCCCTGGATCCCAGGGGCTGTGCTGGGGGCGGACAGGGAGCACCCACAGTTCGCCCCACCCAGAGCTGTAGGGGGTGTGGGGAGGGGGGATTTTTGGCCCCCCAGCTGCACCAGCCAGCCCGACTCAGATGCCAGATGCAGTCGGGCAGGGGGAGGAGGGAAGCGGGAGCAGAGAACGAACTCAAGGTCAAACAGCAAAGGGAGGGGGAGGAAGAGGAGGTGGCGGGGAGGGGAGGAAGGGTGTCCCCCCACGCAGGCGGAGAATCGCTCTTTATCCACCCTCCTTCCCCCCCGCTTCCCACATGCCAACCGCAGAGGCAGCCTCTCATCAGGATATTTATGAACACACACAAATGGGAGGCTGAGGGGAGGCAAAAAAAAAAACAAAACCCCAACCACCACCAACACAACAACCCACCACCAACCATCCAACCCTATTTCGCTCATTCTCTTTCTTCAAAGAGCAGATGTGCTGTGGCCTGCAAACCGAGAAGGACACTCCCTTGCTGTTAGCTAATTTAGGCTGACACGCTGGGTTTTCGTGGTTCGAAAGGAGAAGTTTAGTAATCAGCCGCTAACATTAACCAACGCAACTCTCGCGCAACCGCCGCGCCGGGCTCAGCTGTCCTTCAATGTTAGGGGCTGAAAAAAAACCCCCAAACCAACAACATTTTGTATTTTCCCTCTCTGTCAGGAAAAAAAAAAACAACCAACCAAACAACACAATAAAATGGAAGGCAAAAGGCTCAGCAGTGCTTTCACGGGAGCCCAAAAAGTAAATGAACGGTGGCAGCAGCAGCGGCAAGAAAAACGCGGTCGTGTTGCCCTGGTGCTCGCCAAACACGTTCCATCGCCATGGGTTTGAAGAAATGAGTCTTTCTAGGGGGTTTCTATAATTTTAAGGGGTCTTATTTTTCCTTTTAAGCCACTTTCCTGCTTATTTTCTCTATTTCTGGCCCTGGTTCAGCAGCTCGTCAGAAGGTGGGCTAGTCCCTCATTGCAGATTCAAACGCGCCTCTGTGCCAAATTGACCTGCTGTTATCCCCCCTTTCAGCTACTGTAACCAACACCGCACAAACAATGAATTAAGAGATTAGAGTTACAGAAAAATGGCCTCATTCTGCAGATGTTGTGTCTGGAACCGGCTGCTGCACGGACTCGTGTTTGTTGTGTCATCTTCCTCGCTCCCCTTTCCTCCTCCTCGCGGCCCCACCTTTGCTGGGTGTTGATGTGTGCCAAGGACCCTGCTTGGCAAAGGGTTAATTAGCAGCCCCCTGAAAAAAAAAAAAAAAAAAGGAAGGGAAAAGAGGGGGAATGGGTGAGAGAGAAAAATAACATTGATAAGAGAATAGCCATTGTACAGACAGAAAGATATAGCTGTGGTGCTGAGGGACATGGTTTAGTGGTGACCTGGCAGTGCTGGGCTACTGGGTGAACTCGATGATCTGAAAGGGCTCTTCCAACTACAAGGATTCTACTATGAAAAGAAAACAATTGACCTGGAATAAAAAGCCCACAAAATTATTTTAAGATCTGTTGGAGTTGCACGCGGGAGCTGTGTGGTGGGGACAGCGTGATGCTGCAGAGGCCGGAGGACACAGGGTGTGGGAGGGATTTCTTTGTTGTGTGTGTGCTGGGAGAGTCAGGAGGTGTCTGTCTCTGTGTGTGTGTGTGTGTGTGTGCACACGCTTGTGCATGTGCTGGCATGGGGTTATGGGTTGAAAGCCTGTGTGTGCACCGTGCAGCATCAGGGTGCAGCACCGTGGCCTCTGAATTACATTTGGAGCATCAAGGTGTTGTGTTGGTTTTATTCTTCCACCGTGGATTCGAATTCTTAGGTTAAAAAGCGATGCTTTAAAGAAGATTTGGGGATGAGAACACATCATAAAACAAAATGAACCCCTGAAACTCTTGATGCTGATGAGAGTTTTGTGGTTGACTTCAGCTGGGTAAGGAATGTGCCCAGGAAGCCGGTGACTGATGTGGATCGAGCCTGGCAGATACACCTCATCACTCTTCCCTTCCCCGCTACGCACGGTTTACACAGCTCAATAATTATATCTTATGTGCAATTTTTAATGCACGTTAGGGAGCAAGGAATGGCAATAAGGCTCTCTGTGTGCCGAAGGGCCAAGGCTGTGCTCCTGGCTAGTGGTGGGACAGGGTTTTTTCATGGGAGTAACTGATCTGAAGAAAAAAAAAAAAAAAAAAGCAGCTGTAGGTCAGTTGAAGCTATTTACCAAGTACATCATGTTTTTAGCAAATGGTTTTGACAATTCAAAAAAAAAAACCAAAAAAAAAACCCAGCATCTCATTTGAGGTTTTCAAATGGAAGTATCTACAGTGATTCAAAATGAAAATACTCAATTCTGCATTTCAAAATGATGTTTCACTTTGGAAATTATTTATGTTTAAGCACTTTAAAAGGTGAAAAAAAAAAAAAAGAAATGGTGAGACACTGGCACAGGTCACCCAGAGAAGCTGTGGATGCTCCATCACTGGATGTGTTCAAGACCAGGCTGGATGGGGCTTTGAGCAGCCTGGTCCAGTGGGAGGTGTCCCTGCCCATGGCAGGGGGGTTGGAATGAGATGATCTTTAACATCCTTTCCAAACCAAACCATTCAATGATTCTTTGGAGTGAAATTAATCTTTTATTATTTCCTGGGTTGCTGAGCATTTTTTTCCAGTTCACTGAAACCTTTTTTTGTTGTTGTTGTTAAATTTATGGAAGAGGGAGAACTGGGTGTCCCCGGCCTGCTCAGCTTTCTCCCCCGGCACAGAGGGAGGTGTAATTGCCGGGGAAGGTAATTGTCCACATGGTGACAATAACTCTGTTCATCGGGATGCAGCCAGGGATCCCTGTGAAAACACAGGTCATGGTTTCCACCACGGAAGTGGGACGAAGACAGAAGCGTCACTCTGAATTGCCTGGGGTTGCATCCATCCTCCCGCTGCCCCCCGCGGGCCCCCGCTCTGGCGCTGCGGTGCTGCCTTGTGCCTTTTTAGTAACTGGGACTGTCGTGACACTCCAGAGGACGAGACAGCACAAGGCAGGAACAGGAAGGCGGCTGGAAGAAGCCACCCCATGGAGATGCTGCATCTGCTCCATCTCCTCTTTTTTTTTTTTTGCTAGCATTTTAATCTCTTGGTGAAAACGAACAGCAAGTTGCAGAAGTTGGCTTGATCTTTTGTGTTTTCTGCAAACTCTCAGCCTACCATCGCATCCTGTTGTGCTTCAGGCAATGTGTACTTGTTGTAAGCTTTGCTTGACACTGGGCTGCGCAGGCAGAAGCCATAGGTAGGCTCTAATCCATTAAAAATACTTAGTGTTCCTTGAGGAGAAACACACTTTTCAGAGCCACTGCAGGCCTATTAGGCACCAAGGTCAAGCTCCTTTTCTCCCTATGTCTCTGCTCTCGACTTCTCAACAGCATCAGTTCCCTTTCCACCCTGTGTTTTTCCCCTTCTATTTATATTTCCCTTTTTAAAAGTAATTTCATATTGGCATTCTTACCCCAAGCCCGTGCTGCTAAGGCAGGTTATAAACATTAGTTTCCCCATCAACAAATTCAACTAATAATATGACAAAACAACGTGTGATAAACACCAATTATTAAGACCCAGCAGTGATAGAAAAGAACCTACAGCTCCAGCAGCCTGTGCTCCTTTACCTTCTGTTTCATTTCTTCAGCTGTATCCACAGCAAGTGTCTTCTGCTCTGCTATTAAGAGGTTTTGCATCCTCCAGTCCACTTGGCCATGACATTTCTGTGGGGTTTGCTCTTGTGTATTTTGGTGGAGCTCATCATGCTCAGAGACACTTCTGGAGAAGATGGGGAAAAAAAAAATTAGGAAGGTCCTCAGGAGCTGAAGATGAGCATAGCTATGTGCTGGCTACTCCCCAGCCTCTTATCCCAGATTTACCACATCTATATAGAAAGAATTAATTCAGTTCCCTTAGAACTGGGATTGTTCCACACAGGTCTGTGAGTTTGTGCTATGGCTGAACAAAATCTGTTTGATTTTGTTTGGAATAATGGGGTCAAATGGTTGCATTTGGTTAAACTCTTCCATAAGAATCAGAAAGGAGACCGGAGTTCTGGTTGCATTTGACTTTTTCCCTCCCCAGCCCCTTTAAACAACAACAAGAAGTCACTCACGAGGAAAGCTTGAGCGAGGAAACCTAGAATTAATTTGAGAAAGTTACAGGGAATGAGAAAAAAGTCCAGTAATGGAAACTGCATCATCTTGAGTGCTCAGATCCACTATTATTGCAATCCCAGTGTTAAGAAGCCACCATTTAGTGCTACGGTGCTCTCCATAATGCCCTCTGATGGGTCAGGAGGGTCGCTGCCAGCAAGGGGACAGTTGCAGTAGCAAGTGTTCTGGGAGGCTGGTGCCAGGGCTGACGGGCCATCGCCTCAACCCCATCTGCTTTGCACTGTAGCCATCTCAGGAGGGTACATGTTTTCCTTTATGCTGGTGATACAGGAGTATCTGGGCACCCAACTGCAGTCATCGCTCAATTTTAATTTCTTCCTTTTTTTTTTTTTTTTTTTAACCTTATCTGCATTAGACTTAGGGCTTTAAACTTTGCAGCATCATCTTTTTCCACCCTTTCCAAAATCACCCCGTGGCTCGCACATGACATCTCTGCTATTTGGTATTCTCTTGTGCTGTTGCTACCCGTACGCATTTTAATCTCTCCCTGCACATACTCTCCTTATATAGATGCTGAACCAAACTCCTCCCCATCAACTACAGCAGCGAACACCTGTTCTCACATCATTAACTTTATGGGCTTAAATTCTTCACAAATATCACTCCTGGCCTACAGCCCTGCTGTGTGTTGAACCCTGATGGATAATCGAGGAAATCTGCAAAATAGCTTCAAGGAGGTAATAGAGAGGATTCTCCACCCAGATTTTCTTGCTGGTTCCCAACTGTCCCATCTGAATTGGTAATGTATACGCTTGTCTGTTCGGGAATACATTTATTAAGCATCTAGGGGATAAAAAAAGCCCAGTTTATCCATCCGCTATTATTACAGCTCAACTGGTGGTAAATCAACAGCCTTAATAAAGTGTTGCCTTTTCCAAATGAACAAAACCCCCGTCAGGACTCCTGGAAGACAGCACAAGCATCTTACAGCTCTGTAGAACCATCATCAACATCAGCACCTCTGACCCCTCCAATTTCTCTTTTAAACCCGGGTGACAATTTGCACAGAGCACCTTGAAGCGCGTAACCTGGCGCTCGCCGTCCCTCATCCGACAGATCCGCTTCCCAGCAGTAGCGGCATCGCAGCGGATCCCCGGGGCCAGCCCCCCTCCCTCGCTCCTCTTTTCTGAGCCATCCCCAGGAGGTGCCCACACGTGACGGGGAGCAGCTGCACTCCTGCTCGGCCCCCCCTCGCTCCCCCTGCGCTGCAGCTGCAGCCCATCCTGGCTACAAAGGACGAGGAGCGAACTTTTTGTGGCATATGCTGTTACAGTGGGCTTTGCTGCATCTTTTGTCTGGATTTGTTGTCTTCGAAAGAGCTGAAGCGCCTTTGCTTTCTCAGCATTCACTGAAGCTGAGCATCGAGCCAGCCAACACATTAGTATTTTATCTTTGTAACCACCCGTGGCTGCTGCGAACGTGGGCAAGAGTCACTGGGCCTGGGGTATCATGGCACCCTCTTCCCTTCTCTCCCAGCATGGACCAACTGATGCTTCATGCTCAGAGAGCTGCCCTCAGCCAGCTGCTTACTTGCCCACGGGGGTGTCCCATCCCACACCATCATCCCATCCCCTCCCCAGGTCATTATGTAAGGCTCACACCTTCACCTTTGCTGTGCCGGGGTCCTTGTTCAGCCCTACAGAACCACATGATAATTAATGACCCGAGACCCTTCCTGGTGTCTCCCTAAGCTTTGCCTTCATGCTGTTACAAAGATGCCCAAGTTAGCAACAGAAAAAAACCCTTTTCCTCTTCTACTGTCTGTACTGCTCACTGAAAAGTTCAGGAAGACTTATTCAGGAATTATATACATGACAGACACTTTCTGCACAGCACGGTGCACAAGGAACTTTCCTCAGGACATAAAGGTCACCTTTACGAGGAGGAATCATGCTGGCAGCTGTCCGGCACATTCAGCTTGTGGTAGTTTTGGACATTTGGGTGCCTTGGCACTCCCATGATGCCTTAAAAGCAGCATGTGGCTTGGGTCAGGCACATGCAGAAAGCTTATAGAATCATAGAATCATTTTGGTTGGAAGAGACATTGAAGATCAAGTCCAACCATTAACTCACTGTGACTTCTGGTGAGAGTATCTGAAAACACGATTCCAAATCTTTCTCTGCTCTCAAGTATTTCTTAAGAACCCATAGAAAAATATTCTCCTTTTCTAAACCGATGCAGTATTCAAACCACAAGTATTGCTTTCCTCAAATCTGTCTCTAAACCCAAAGTGGATGGGGTTCCATCCACCTCCAAGTGTGGCTGGTGTGTAGGAACAGAGGGACTTCACAAAATAACACCAGAACACCTCATGTGGTGGTGTCACACACGAGAATACAAACGCAGCTTTGGTGCAAAACTATTTGATGCCAGGGAGCCTGCAAGTAGCTGGTGTAGATAAGTATGTGCATATTAGGTGAGAAGTCTTACGCTCAGGAGAGCATTCCGGCGCCGCGGTACACGCGGTAGCAGCGGCAGAAATCATGAACGTGCATTTAAAACCAGGAATTGGAGGAAAGGATGTTCCTTTCTTCAGCCTGCGTAGAGAAAACAAAACATCTTTCATGTGAACTTTTCATGCCGCCGCTTTTATTCCACGTACCCTGTGCACGGTACCAGCCTTATTAACCTCTGCCTCCTGCACTCGCCCATCAAGTACAATAAAATGGCTCCTCTGATGTCCTTGGTCTGCAGGGAGTTTCCAGAAATGGCATCTGTGCTGACATCGAAATAATCTGCAGGCCGAGGCAAGTATGCAAGTTATTGACGAGGCTGCCTGGCAGCGGCTGGCTCTGTGAACCGCTCTGTTCTTGTTTACTTAAAATCCTTTTCCTTCCTCTTTTTATTAGAGAGCAGGGCATGCCACGCCACGCAGAGGTCACACACACACGGGCTGTCTGGGGACCACAGCCTGATACTTGTGGAGGTGCAGAGAAGTCCTCGCTTCTCGCTCTGCCACCTCTGAAAATCAGATTTCCACTCTCAGTCTCCTGGCATCGGTCCCACGGCAGGGTCAGAGCGAGAGCAGATTATACCCACCGCGTGACAGGAGTCAATTACTACTGACTCCAGGTAGCCGCTGCTGCCACCGTTTCAATCGGTGTGCTGCTAATTAAAAATTGGTCCGGGTCCAGCCGCTTCCACCTGATACGTTGGGTGAAAAGTGTCTGGATGAGAAGGATGGAGGGGTCCCAAGGCACAGCGGGCTGCTCGCAGACCCCGCACCCCCAGAGCCCCGTGGAGGCTGGCACAGCTCAGACCTACCAAAGCCTGTCTCTTCCAGCAGCCTGCAGGGCCAGAACGAACCCCCCAGAAAAGCATCTCACAAGAGGACCCTGCACTGAGTGGAGCAGAGCAGGTGAAGGGCAGAGATGTAGGCAGCAGCAAAAACTCTTGGGGATGATTTTGGCCGTCCTTAGCTTGATAGAGCCCCTGGGAAGGACAGCTCTGTCTCAGCATAACTCCCTGCACTTTTTAGTACGAGAATAAATACGCATTTATACAAAGACATCAGCACAAGTCCTTTCTCCGATAGCATTTGTAGTCTGCTACAGCTGAGGAATCATAACATAATGGGGGTTGGAAGGGACCTCTGGAGATCACCTGGTGCCACCCCCCTGATCCATCCAGCAGGGTCACCCAGAGCAGGGAGCCCAGCAGCGCAGGGTCCAGGCGGGTTTGGAATCTCTCCAGAGAAGACGACTCCACAACCTCTTGGGGTAGAGGAGTTTACAAGGAACTTGTCCACGAGGACTCCCAGGTCCTTCTCCAAGAAGCTGCTTTCCAGTAGGTCAATCCCTGACATGTACTGGTGTACTACTGTCTCTGTTTGCCACTGAGATAGGCAGCACTGGGTGAAACAAAGAGGGAGCAAGAGCAGCTGCTGGAAGCTTTTCCAGGGAATAAATATTTCTACTATTTCCCAGCCTGAGTGGAAGCGTTCATGGGCTGCAAGGAGATGGTTACTCCCTCAACTGCTTTACTTATCTCAGTCGCTCTAGGTGGTGGTTGTAGGGAACGGGCACGCGTGCAAGATAACAGCAGCTTTAAAGAGCTGCTGCTGCCTTGCCGAGAAAGGCAGATGCTGACTCAGCTGCTGGAAAACCCAAGCAAAACACAAAAAGGCAGAAAAGTTTGTTCGCAGCCTGAAGAGGCAAAAATGAGGGAGGGAGGGATTCTGAGAATAGGAAGACACTGAATTCAGGGTGCATCCGCTGGCCAGGCGAGCGGGGAGGCCGGGCAGGCCAACAATGGAGCAAAACAAAACAACACAAAGGCAGGAAATGCAGAAGTTCAGGTTCACACAGAAGTTCAGGTTCACACAGCGTGCCTGGACGGCTGGGGCAGCTTCCCCCAGCCCAGTGCAGGTACAGGAGCCTGTGACGTGGCTGTACCCACCTGGGGGTTTCATGGCTCTGCCTGCACACCAAGCTGCTTGGTGGGTGGGTTTTTTGTTGTTGCTTTTTTTTTTTTTTCTTTTTTTTTTTAATAAGCATGTAATACCTCGTAACGGGGCCATGGAGCTGAGCTGGTGGTGGGAATGGCACAGCATACAAAGTATCTACACAAAGATGGGTTTAGAGTATGCTGGAGAAGTGGAGGTTTGGTTTTTTTTTTTTTTCAAAGCCAAAAATGATTAAAAATCTAAATAGCGGATGTCCCTTGTGACTTCTGCTTGCTGAGGATTTGTTAACTCACTAGGCAAGTTTTACAGCCCAGCCACTTTAGCTCTGATGAGATAACCAGAGCACCGTAAAACATGAAATCTATATTATTGTGCATCTTCAGTACTGAAGCATTTAGGCAGGAGAGCCAAAGCAGAAGCACATCGTTGTTACTACCAACAGTGGTTTGGTTTTTTGTGTTTTGGTTTGTTTTGTTCCATATCATTCATAATGAACAATAGTTAGAGAGCTTTTAGTATTTGTTAACCAGAGGTTCCTCATGAGTTGGTTGTCGTTGTAGATGCTGAGCAAGATGGTGGAGCAACAGCTGTGGGCATAAAGGACAAAACCACATGAAACTCCACTTAGTGGGCATATTTAGAGTCAAAGATAAAACGGTTCATGTAGACTTCAGAACAAAACATAGGTGGGAAGTCAACTTATCCAATTGACTTGAGGCCAAGTTTCAAATGACTGCCCTCCATCCTTTGCCATGGTGGTTTCCAGGGCCATGGGCTCATGAAGCCTCAAGAGGCAGAAGAGGGGAAAGGACAGGATGATCACTGGATGTCCTCAGCCTGCTGAGAACCATGCTTGCAGGGTGGCATCACCCTTGCCACCACAGAGGTGGGGTCCAGGTCTCAGAGGCTGAGTGAGGAAGGACTGGTTTCCATTGCAGGGCTTTCAGAGAGGCCATTCCCAGTGTCTTTGGGGTTGCTTGCAGCCCACAGCTGAGCCCCTTGCCTGGCTTTGCTGCTGCCAAAACAGCTGAGCTCATTAACATGTAAAGGAAATGAAACTGCTGCTCCCAGTCTGCTTTGGGCACAGACTGGGAAACCATAGAGCCGCACAGAAGACCTACAGATTCCCTGTGCATCTCAGACCCTCACCGAGAAGCAGAAGGCTGTGACAACTATTGACGGGTCAGCACCATTTGCCAAGGATACATTGGTGAGAGAGAGATGCCTTCCTCAGTTTGGCTTCTCTGCTGTTGCTGGAAGAGGGAGGGCAGAACCTTCAGAGACCTCTCACCGCAGCCAAGCAGCAGGGTGTAAACTCAGCCAAGGGGGCTTATCGAGCGTTTGTATGTCTCTACATAAATTTATAGCATGATATAAAAGTTTAAAAAGAAGGAAGAGGCTGCTGCTCTGTAAAGAAAGGAAGTGGTGGGGAAAGGAGCAGAAACAGGCTTACTTTGTGCAGTAGCCTGGAAAGAGTCCATAGGGAGTTTAAAAAGCAATTGTATTTTGGATCCTGAAATTAAGCAGCAAGCCGCTCGCTGTTTGGCCGAGGGTGAAGTGGTCAAATGTCATGACACGTGAGGGAAAACAGCAGCTTTCCGTCCCCTGTGGGAGCTCTGCAGCAAGGGGTTTGGATGGGGAGGGGGAGTAACCGCAGCAGAGGAATACAAAAACCAAACCAAACAAAAAAAAAACAAACCCAAAACAAAACAGGACAGGAAAGCATGGACGGAAATTTCAGCAGAAGGCCCAGGACCGCTGCAGCAGCAACACACAGAGGCTCTACTGTGGCTGGAGAAAGGAAGAGGATGCACAGAGGTGGGGGGGGTGGTGAGGGGGAAGGAGGGCTGGGGATTATAAACCACTGTCAGCTTAATTTCATTTCCCAGGAAAAAGAAAAAAAAAAAATCTTTGTAGGCACACAGATGAGAACAAGGAGATGAGAGTCAGCCAAGGTGGGTTTGTCAAGAACATACTGCACCAAATCAAGTTAATTTCCTTGTGTGGTAAAGTAATTGGCTTCGTGGATATACTTGAGGTTAGCAAGGCTTTTGACAGAGTCTTCCAAACATTCTCCTGAGTAAACTGGGGAAGCGCGTTCTAGCTCAAACTGCTTCAATGAAACCAGAAATCAAATTGGAGACTAGAGAAAAGGACTGAGCTTATGGCTACAGGCATGGCCTGCGAGGCCTCCCAGGACCTGGTGCAAGCAGCATTTAGTAGGGAAAAGAGATTGTGGCTTCATGGAGAGTCTTGAAATATTCTGAATGGCAACATTTGTGCTTAAAAGGTCTTGCTTTGAAACGGTGAAGTGGAGAAATGCTTATACAGTGCAACGAGAAGCAGCAGAGTACTACAGTTAGGCAGAAATAATGCATGGAGGGATGACCAGCCAGGGGACGTCTTGGGAATGGAGGATCATAAGCTGAGCACAAAACAGTGTCATACTACAGCGAAAGAGGACAGAGGGATACATGTGAAGGCGAAAAGCTGAAGCATCGAGTGAAGCAAATTGGCACATGGACTGTCCCGGCCCCAAGAGTGTAGCCCGTGGAAGAACCTAGTTCAAAACTGACCAAAGAGTGCACCTGGAGGGTTTAGGACCTTGCCTGTCAGACCAGAATGCAGAGTCAGGATGAATTTTACTACTACCTTCTATACAGCCAAGTTTTCACTCCTGTATTACAGCTCCCTCCACCATCAAACACAACGCTCAAGAATAATGTTTCTATCACCCATTTTTACTGGCTCTTTCTCCACTGCCCCATCGGCCGCTCTGGGAAATGCCCAAGACAGCCTGGCCTTTCAAAAATCTCACACAAACATGCACGGGCTCCAACAACTTTTCCTGTACCCACAGCCACCAGTGCCTGCACCCAGGTCAACGTGTCCTATTATCTTCACATTTTGCTTTCCTGACATTTATGAACGCCACTGCTCAGTTAAAGAAAATTTTATTGGGCTAAGGACGGAGGATATGGTGATGCTCATTACTGGTGTAACTTCTCCTTTCATTCATCATAGCTATAATTAATTTTGTAGCGTGGGTACAGACTGAGATTTAAAGCCATGCTCCTGAAATGAATTAGCCCCTTTTCTCATCTTATTTGGAGTTTCCTATTGTGAATACACTCCAAGTGTAATAGAGAAGCAATTTATGAGAATGAAATCTCATCTGTGTCCTATTCCCTTGCCCTCTCTCTGGTGACTTTATTATGCCAGGGTGCCTCTTCCCATTTGTTTAGAGGGCAGGCTGCATTCGTTATTAGAAGTTCAACAGGTTGTTTAGCATACATCAACGCACAGCGGGAAGCGGAGGCAGGCCTCGAATGCACGACACCCCACAGCCAGCACTGGCAGTTGAGGTCTGTGGGCGAGGGATGTCGCTGCACGTAGCGTCTCAACACCAAGGAAATCCTTACCAAAGGCTCACCATAGTCCAAGACTCAGATCCCACTAAGCCACCAATCAGTCCCGGGGTAAAAGCTGTATGCAGCAACTTAGAATCATACAATGGTTTGGTTGGAAGAGACCTTTAAGATCACCAAGTCCAACCATTCCCCCAGCACTGCCAGGGCACCACTGACCCCTGTCCCTCAGCACCACAGCTCCACAGGGGGCTTGGAAACCCCTCCAGGGACCACGAGGACTCCACCCCTGCCCTGGACATCCTGTGGGTCTGAATGACTGCTTGTGGGCACAGAGCCTGACCTGACCCTGGGCTGGTACTCTGGCACCAGCATGCCTCCCATCGCTCCCGGTCTGGTGGGCAATGCAGCTGAAAACATGAAGGTGGGATGGATCAACCGCTTTCATCCAAAGAAGAGTCTGCTATTGCTGAATCTGCAGAGATTTAAAGACATCCTTGTGAAATGAATTAGCTCCTTTACTCACATTATTCCTCAGTTCCCTGCTGCGAATATAATCACAGCGGTGTGTGGAGAAAGCTGCTGTCTTCTGGGAATGAGCATTCAGCTTCAAGGGAGCTCAGGAAAGCTGAACAGAAGCAGCAAAGGTTTTTGCAAAGCAGTGCAAAGTGGTGACAATGCTCTGAGGCCCAGCTCAGGGACTCTGGTGTTCATGAGCAGCTAAAGCCCCCCAGGCCTTAGTAGAAAAGTTTGCACCTTTTGGTTGTGCCAGAAAACTCCAGTGCTGAAAATTTCCCCGTCGAGGTGCAGGCAAAGGTTTTTCCATGCTGCTGGGCTCTGGGATTGTCAGTTTGCAGGTGGTTCCCTGGTTAAACCAAAGGGTAACTATCCAGAGACTTATAAAAGGCCTGTGGCATCAATTACTGACTCCAAGCCCTTCTTTCTTATTGTTTCAAGTAAGCATCTTGCACAGAAGAGCAGATCCTGGCAGTCACAGAGGGGTAATGGCCCTCTTGCAGGAGGACACGTGGATGTAGCTGGAACTGGCAACAACCACGGCCATCAGCGATGCCTCTAGCAGCAGCTAGGGAGGATGCACCCTGGGTTCAAGGCTGGGATGCTGACAGACTAGAACAGCTTCTCCCAGTGGGTTGGGCCTCACGCAAACTATGGCTGCTCACCAAGCAAGGAGTGCAACCGCATTTGTAGTTTAAACCACCTCTGGTCTCTGTCTTAGGAAAAATCTCCATCCACCTTAAGAGTTTTTATTAGAAGTGACCGCTTCGTCCGTCCGCACCCAGAGTTCAAGGGATGTTTTGCTGGTTTAATTTCAACTCAGTTGAATATGAAACATGAGCACCAGTAACTTTTCACAGGGTTTACCTTTGGTAAGCGATTACATTTGATTTTCCAGAAAGCTGGGATGTAGCTAATTAAAACCACACATATCATCCTAACATCATATCCTCGCTACTGAACTTCTAACCTGACAAATACATTGCATACTGTAACCTGTTTCTCCTGATTATTAACCTTGAACATGGCAACCTATAAATCATCAGTGAAACAGCTGGTGCTCAGCATTGCCCCAAAGGTGTATGATTACGATCATTTTATATATATCTTGGTATGCAGACATGAAAAATTCATTGGAGAGCTTGGTATTGTACGACTTATTGTAATGAATTTTCTTAAAAACATAGATCACGCTTAAAATAGGTGTCTGTTCATTATAATGTACCCATTTATATCTTCCTGAATTACTTGTGCATAGCTTGGCTGATTTCTTGGGAGTCAAATGTGATTCCTAAACAAATTCAGAGCGGTCAGTTTGCTGGTACCTCCAGGTGACATTTTCATTTTCAGCTTTATGCCTTTTAGATCTATGGGGGCCAGGACTCAAACTTGCAAAAATATCAGAAGGATTATGGACTTTTCCCAGTTGGAGATTCCTCTGCATTACATCCGTCGCTGCTGGGGTTTCAGTAGCTGCTGTAAGCATTTTAGCTGTGGGGATGATAGCTGTGGATTCGCATGAGGTTCGGTGCCAGCAAACACAAGAATTGTACAACTGTAAACCAGTAATAAAACCAAAGGGAATAAACATGCCAGAAAACAGGACATAAAACCAGAACTTGAAAATGAGCTTGTAAAAACCACTAAATCTGCTGGCCAGGACCTGAGAGAACATAGAGAGCTAGTCCAGAGGTCACCTGGTGACCTTTTGTTCTTCAGGACAGTGTCCTCACCTTTTCCACCCTCCCAACAGCCAAGCACATGCACACACAGCCTGCACCAGACAGAAACGCGCTCCGTGATTTAAAGGTACCCAGCACTGTGCAGCCTGCGCCACACGTTCCCATCCTACGCACCCTTTTCAGGGAGGTTCTGACGCCTCGTGTCCAAGGTTGAGCAGTTGTTGGCAGGTGAAAGGAACCATGAGGGAAAGGCCCTGTGTTTTGCTACTGATTCATAGCAGCAATTTATCATCTTGCAAACAAAACCATTCTTTTCTGATAGGTTATGAGAGGCTTTTGTTGCCTCTGGCTCACCTGCCTCCCGAGGCTTCTCTGTCAGAAACCCTCCCTAGGATGGGATGGGGGAGAGCCTTCTTGTGCCAGCCCTGTCCACGCATATTCCCCAGGATAACAGAATCAATGAGGGAAGCTCTCCCTGCCCTTGCTGGAGTTTCCATTAACAAAGCACACTAATACCAGGAGGCCTCCATCAAGGACTCCTTTACTTCACCTCGCACTGGAGGCTTATCACCACTACCACCACCTCAAACCAGGAAAGGAAACCACAGTATTCCCACAGAAATCACTACATTCCTTCCAGAAACTCCTGGTTCCAACTTTCCCCGTGACAATTTTTGTTTGCGGCAAGCAGCAGACGTGCAGACACCTGCGTGCAACCCTAGTGCACATTGGTCATCAGAGAGATCAGTGCAGATTTGATTTGCTTTTGCCTGCTCACAGCACCTTCTCCCATACCTATCAGGAAGAGTGAAGACAAACATAATAACCAGCTCCACAATCACTTGCAGATTATTTCTGTAGTGCAAACAGTCAAGACTCAGCAAGAAAACCTGATGCCACTGCACGCAAGCGTTGCTTGGGTCACCACTAAGGCGTAAGGCCTAAGAAGAGGAGATCTAAAAAGCTACATCTCTGAGGAAACAATGAAGCACGTGGCAGAGAAGCGTAATTTGTTCCAATTTAGTTAAGATCCTCTTGGCATGCCAACTCGCAACTGCTTTAGGAAGACCGCCTGCAAGAAAGGCTGCTCATCCTTTACCTTGTACGCAACAAAATCTATTGATGAAAACAGTTTTGCAAACCCTGTTCCAAATCCAAGTTAAAAGCGTCCACATCTGAAAGGGTTATAGTGGAATGCTACAGATATTCCGGTGCCGTTACCACAGAGGGTGAGCCCTGCTCACCATCAGCAGAGATGCTGATCCAAATTCGTTAGAGGCTGTTGCACACAACAGGTGCCAAGAAGAACTGACAAACACGAGGTATTTAGCAGCACGTACTGAAAAGTCTTTTGGAGCTTGTGTCTTGAAAACTGCTTTTTCCCTTTGGATTAAATATAAATATACAGCAGGTAAGAAGCAATGGCAGCTCTTCACGTGGCAAAGGGCAATGAAAAAGGCTGCTCAAGTGAAACACTAAGTGTTTAAAGCCAGCAGATGCCTTTCTCTATTCCAGAATGCTCCTTTTTAGTGCAGTTATACAGTGCCATTGACAGAAGGTGCTTCTTGGTAGGAATTGATACTTAGTAGTTTTAAAAAGGCCTTAAGTCCAGCTTTCTAATTTCTGCTAGTGCAGACCAGTGGACATTGGAACCACTAACCAGCTAACCACTCCTTGCTCTCTGACAGAAAAGCAAACAAGGCTGGAAAAAACCCTCTCCCTAATGTATCCACAAGCTCCCTGTTTGAGGCAGCTGTAAATAAAGCCAAGGAAGAACTAGGAGAGAAAGGGCTTTTCAGCACTCCTGCAGGACCAAGGAGAAGGAGAAGCCTGGGGTATACTAAAGTGCCAGCAGCCTACCATCTTAATTTTAGATCTGCCCCATCAGCAGAGCAGTGTGTACAGCAGGAGCCTTTTGAGGAGAACATGAAGCTGTAATGACATGAATCCTGTCACTAAAAACCAGCACCTGAACACACAACTTTAGTAACCATGTTAGTCAGGTGAAGCAGCTCCACCATCAGATCCAGGTGTGGCCAAAGGAGTACTAAACATGAAGATTTTTCCACTTGAACAGGAGGAAAAACTGCTTTGCTGCGAGGGTGGCAGAGCCTGGCCCAGGCTACCCAGAGAGGCTCTGGAGTCTCCTCCTCTGGAGAGATTCCAAACCCACCTGGACGCTGCACTGCTAGCCCCCCTGCTCTGGGTGACCCTGTTGGAGCAGGGGGGTGGCACCAGATGATCTCCAGAGGACCCTTCCCAACCCCACCATGCTGGGATTCTGTGAACAGTAACAAACCTTCCTCCCGAAGCAGCCAGTGTCCCGATTTACATTCGCATTTCTGTGATGTGCTACACAGTCCAAACAGCAAGTGTCCCCAGGGCTGAGCGGCAGCACGTTGCATGGCAGGAGCAATAGCTGCAGTCCTGCCCTCAAAGTGGGACCCAACAGGACAACAAGAAGCAAGAGCCAACTCTTGGCATGCAGTTTCCTGTGGAAGCAGGAGACAGCAGGAGGAAGCTGACAGATCTGGTATCTCACAGTGGGGTAGCAGATTCGCCATCAGACGGTGGCAGCAATTGATTGAGGGGGGGCTGTATTATGAAAGCTCACGACATAACGAAGTTTGTCGTGTTCAAGGATGAGCTGAAGTCTCTTACCCAGGCAGTCCTCATCAGGGTGGTTTGAGTACCACGTGATTGTTGCTGTCGTTAGCCTCACAACAGCTCCATGAAGAAGGCAAGTGTCATTCTCAGCTCTGAAGACTGGAAACCGCAATTAAAAGCAACTGCCTGAGGGAAGCGGACAGAATTAGAAATGGAATCTGGAGTCCTGGTCTGCCAACTCACCCACGGGCTGCCCCTTCAGACTTGGGAGTAGGCAACTTAAAGCAGTCAAAGGGCACCTTTTACCTGCAGCCCAAGAGGCAGCTATGCTCGCCCGGGCTCCAGCAATAACTGCAGCCTAATCAAACGGGCACAAAAGAGCAAATGCTGCTTGCAAAACAAAGCGTGTACCCCACTGGTCACTGGAGTGCTACAAGCTGGAATCAATGCGATGATTGTGACAGCTGAGAACAAATTCAGCTATGTTTGACAACTTCCAGAAAATATTGGCAGAGGACAGGGAGTCTGCACTGCCCAGCAGCACCTTTGTGAATTGATTAGCCATATAGCAGATGGCAAGCCTGCTGCAGACTGAGACAGCAGAAGATGGCCAGTCTGGTTGAGAAGAACTTGAAGATGACTGGGAAGGAAAAGCATGTCCCTTGCAGTGACAGCCCCAAATGATGTTTTGGGAATGTCAGATGCACGGCGGATGAGGAACAGGACTGATTTTTAACATTTTGCTTCAACTGTTATGAGCAACTGTCCATCTCAGAATGCAGAATTATATAGCTTAGTTTAAACCTTTCCCTTTTCACCTCTTTCCTTCGCAAAAATCCTTAAAGAAAGCATAAAACCCTCCCCACATTTTTCCTCTTAGACTGTTCTTCTAAACATGACTAGCAGAAGTCATTCAGGATTCAACTGCTGGGCCTGAGAGAACGTACACATTGGTATGCCCTGAAAGTTTGATTTTAGGAAAACATATTCTAGACAAAAAGCAAAGGCTTTGCTTTCGTCCTCCCACCACATATTTTTGGGAGGGGTTTGGCACATAGTTGGGGAAAATTCATATTTTTTAATGGTTTTAGGAAATGCCTTAGGCTATTCAAAGCCTGCACAGCTGCTCATCAGTAGCCAGCCATGGCTGAAGGAGCAGAAACTATGGATCGGAGAAATATGCCATCTTTGTCTGGTGCAGAACAATGCCGCCGCAGAGAAATACAATGGTTGCCTCTTATTTTCTACTAGCCCTTAGAAGAAGAAGAAAAAAAAAAAAAAAGAGGGGGGGGTGGAAAAACGAAGGGAAGGATCATGGAGTTTCCTTGAAGGGCCTCTGAGAGGAGGGAGCAACGGTAGCTCTGCACTCACAGATATGCAAATCCTTCCCCAGGCCCAACAATAGCAGAAGCCCTGTGGGAGGAGACCGATAGCACAGACCAGGCTGCTGCTGCTCCCAACTCCTTCGCCTGCAAAGCCCCCAGGTTCCCAGCGCTTCCCCAGAACTGGAAGAAGGTCAAAGCACTGGCCAAGGAGAGCTGCAAAAGCTCAGATATCAGAGCTGACCGCTCGCTGCTGCTGAACACACAGTTACTAGGCATTTTAAAGCTTAAGAGTTTGGCTGCTCTCTGGTTTCTGGAGGCACCTGCCCCAAAAGATTGATGAATCCACAGTTCGGTGTCTCCGTGTCGCCCCTTAGGTTAATAAGGCCCACGGATAAAAAGTTGGAACTAAAAGAGAAAAGGCGCTTGTGTGGCGAGACCCCAATTAACAACGCCCGCATCTACGTACTCCCAGCAAACTTTCTAAATGGGTGGGCTGGCTTTTTGTTTTCAAGCATGGACTATAATAACCAGGATTTAATGAAGTCTCTGACTAAATTTTTAAGCAAAGACTGAGGGAGTATGAGTAACAGATTGGGAACTACCAACCTTGAGCTAGTGCAACACAAACAGCTCAAACGATTAAGATTTGATGGTTTTACCAGCACTGACAGCAATCTATAAAAGCTGAAAACCAAAACCATTCAGTGACAAGGATTTATCCCCCTTTAGAAAATATGTATTCCTATTTAGAAAATATGGTTTTGTACAATAGTTCACATTACCCTAAATACTTGCTATTTTACATTAAGTCTATCAGCCAAAGCTGCATGAAAACTGAGCTGGGCATTCACCTTACCTTGGAAGGAATGAACAGCTTCCAAAACTCCCATCCAACTTTGATCAAAGCAACTGTCAATCCTTAAAATTTCATTTCCTTCACCTATTTTCCTCTGAACAACAGACTCAAGCTAGTGACACCTAAAACATCAGCGCTCTATGCAAGAAGCCAACTTCAGGTCTCTCCAAGGCATCACCACTTGAAGCCAAAGAGGTGTACAACACGTGATTCCTGCAGCACGTGCAGCAAAGCCAGTGCCACTGAGTGGAAGCAGAAAACATTCAGGGCTGGCACCTTTTGGGCCCCCCAGGGAAGAGTTTGGAGGCAGCAGGATCAAGAGCCCTCAGATGCCCTGACATCAAGAGTTCAGAGGTAACTGAAACAGGTGGTGCAGAGCAACCTAAAGGATTCATAAACATCCCAAGCAGCTTTGTACATAATATGGAATTAAACAGGAAGCTTAATACTTGAAATAACAACAGATTACATCCCCTCCTTACCCAAATCTTAAGTTGCTCTCAAATGAATTAGTGCTCATTTTGCTGTACTAACTGGCAAAGGCCCTCAACAGCAGAAGTGTTACTCCAATCAGCAGCACACTGACATTTGACATCGATATCAAACAAGGGACAGAAGCTGACAGGAGGCACCTGCAACTAGTTTAGGGACTTATCCCCTATTTCATCAGCAACAGGTTTCAACAATCACACTTGAACTGGTTCCCCTTACAGTCCAGATCTCAAAGCCCACATCTTCCACAGCCCGAGCAGATTCGTTGTCTCCCCTGGCAGGGCAGTACACCGTGCACACGGAAGAGGCTGTGTTAGTATGCAGACCATCGCTGCACTTTGACACAGGTACTTTCTTCTTGAAAGCAATAACAACAACAAAAAATGATTTGTATTCCTCGATAACCCCATGACCAGCAAAAAAAACGGTCGGTGGCAAAAGAACCAACCAACAGGCTTCTCGTAGAGACAGAAAAAAAGGATGCTCCAAACGTGAATCAAGTGCAGAGTAGCATCTGATCTAAGCATCTTACGTAAGCTTTTATTCACGTAGACACGCTTTAAAACTCCGTTAAGAACCTTTGCAATAATTAACATGTAAAAACTCTGTGTCAAATCAAAGAAAACCCTTCATATTTTCATGTAATACATTCCTCGGACATTAGATGGCAATCCCCCCACTTCATTTTTCATACCAGGGGCCCATAACCCTTCCGAAAATCAAATGTCACCTTCTTTTTAACAGGTGAGGGGTCTGTCTGGCTTGTAGGAAGCAAAGGCTGTTCGGAGAGCACAGGCAGAGTACGGCAGCTCCCCCGTGACCACGGCGTTCATTCTGCTCCAACTGGTCTCAGGTTTCCTTTTTCCTTTGATTAGGAAAAGCAGATGAGTGACACCATTACGGAGGAACACCTGTAATAGGGGCAAGAGTCACTTATTTGTCGCTTGGACACCCTATACCATGACTTGGAGGTTTCTGTGTTAAGAATCTATAGGCAGAAACAGGCGGTTACCAGAGTTTCCCCTCATTTCAGCAGAGGAGAACGAGGGTTAGCATGGCATTTAACAATGTAATTTATAGTCTTGCCAATTAAAAAGGGCCCTCCCGAGGGATATCATTAGTCTGTAAATCTTTGCTGGGAAGTATAAAACTGAATTTAAAAGAAAAATTAATAATAATAATAAAAAAAGGTTATTTGGTACACACAATGAGAAGAACCTACCAACTTTTACAGTGGGAATTCTATAGGTAGAAAAAAAAAAAAGAAAAAAAGATGTGAGGCATTTAAACAACTTAAAGAACAGCTCAAATTAATTCAAAGAGTCCGTAACACACCTGAGAAGTTAATGTACCTTGGCTTTCAGCCTCTCACTTGTTGTTGTGGTCTAGTGGTGGTGTTTTCGAAAGAGGCAGGACTAACACAGACACCTGCTCAACCAGCGATGTACCCGGCGGGGGAATCCTTCCTGACCAGCATTAACTCGGTAGGATCTGTTTAAGTGGCAGCACAAGGCATCCCGACATCCATTCATCTCAGCGGTGCGTGCCTGTGATTCCTTCACACCAAATTCACTTCCTGAGCCTTCCTTGCTCATCTACTTCCATTGCTCATGATAGGCTCTTTTCAGGCCAAGTTCACCCCTTTTCCTACAACCCTCTCAGGACTGAATTTTGGCCTCGCAAGCCTCATCCATATGAGCCCTCGTGCAAATTCAGCGGAAGAGAAAGCGAGGTTTATAGCTCTCCAGCATTCCGAAAGCAGAGATAACATCCCTCCAAAGATGGGGGTCCTCCCGCAGCCGGCTACTCAAATAGCTAATTTTTCATGTGCTCTGCTGAAAATCTAACCTTTTCTCCTCACTCTCGAGACGGCTGTGTACGTGCGTGTCAAGGTGACAACACTGCAAACAGAAGTTCTCAAATGGTACATTATCTCCGATATCAAAAGGTCACAAAAGGGTACAAATCGGTAGCTCTCCAGAAGAGAGAGTGGTTTTTATGAAAAGTGGGTCAGTTTTAGTTTCATGTAGGTTGTTTGACACAGTGGTTTCTGGCATCACAAGCTCTGGTCTACAGGATACCACAGAGCCTTTGTATCCCTTGCTGTCACTACAGCATTGTGTTTTTCTACCCATTAACCAAGGATAAATGACCTAGATATTGTGCCTATTAAAGCCTCATTTTTCTTGTGCCCTTTTGTTCTTTAGTGTACCACATTATCACATGCTGAACACATTTTAAAGTATTCTCAGTCTCTCTGCCCCTTTGAAGGAGTAAAGCAGGGGTTTTAGTGTGCATTTCTGTAGAGTTACTCTACAGAGAGGGGAAAATACGAAGGTTCCTGCCTAGTCCCTTGATGATGATCAGTTCAATATTTACAGACACTAATCTATAAAGAATATAGCAGAAAAATGCTATAAAAAAAAAAAGCCAGAATGTAAATACAGAAAGAGAACATCAAGTTTTGATGTCCCTAAACACTAGATTCTATAATTACATCTCTGCATATCATGGGTCACTTTTATTAAAAGCATCATTACTACAGTTGGCAGCAATTTACATCTTATCTTACATGATAGCAGTTTCCAAAGAAAAAAAAAAAATAAAAAGACATCACAACAAAGAAAAACAATACATTTACAAAGTCATGTCTGTAAACTTCAAGGCTAGTTTAGAGTTGAGGTAATGCTGTTTAGCTTTGTGGCTAAAGTAACAAAGTCCTTTAATTTAAAAAAGGTACCTGATTTTTTTTTTTTCTCTTTTTTTTTTTTTCGTTTCTACCAGTGCATTACAAGATCACGAGACGATTAAACTGTAGCTTTATCCTGTAAGAACCTTCTCCGCGGGTTAATTTCCAAAAGGTACTCTTCACATTCAACAGCTGCCTTATTATTGCTGCGTCTCAAGACAGAGACATTCACACTATCATGAAGATTGTCAGAGAGAGAGTGTGTGTGTGGGGGTGTGCGCGCGCGCACGCGAGTGGGTGAACTCCCATACAGTCAAAATGAAGCGCGAGTACGATATGTATGGTAAATTTCATCTTGACCTTCACAGCAAAAAAAAAAAAAAAAAAGAACAGAAAAATTAAAAAAAAAGAAAATTAAATATATAACTTCATCCTTCCTTTAAGCAGCACTTCCTTCTATTAGTGCCACTTGATTACAAATTGCTGCTTAATTCGTAATACCAATGGTACCAAAAGAAACAAAAAAAAAAGCAGAGCATTATGTCAATTTCCTTAAAAAGACATGATCACCTCTCAAATTTCATCTCTCCTAGGGATAATAAATAATGCACTGCACAATACTTAATGACCAAGATACCTTTTGACACATCTGTATAACATGACTTGAACTTTTTTTTTTGCTACACTATGTTACAGAACAGCTTATAAAAACTAAGTATGGACATTAACTGTGAGTGTAAACAGTAGGACTACCACTTGTCAAAAGTTTAAAACACTTTAACTGTAACTGGTACTGGTTATTCATCATTTTCATTGTTTTCTATTTCTTCCCCCCCATCAAGTGAGTCTAATTCTTCACCCTGTGCTATTTCATCTTCTAAAACGGAGGAATCTGCAGTTTTATCAAGGCTTTCCTCTGCATCGCTGCCTTCGAGATTTTCTTCATCTTTAAAGGCAGTTCCTTCAGTTTTGTCAGTAGCCTTCTCTTCATTGGAGCCCACTGCGTTCTGAAGTCCTGCTAGTGCTGGGAAACCGGGCAGAGTCAATCCTCCCAGTCCTGGAGGTAGAAACATAGATGGATAGAAGAGGCCAGGAGCCATGGTAGACAGCAGGAAAGGATTGAAGGCCAGAGGGTTTGTGGGCAATCCAGTGTTGGTGGTGGTGGTAGTGGTGGCCGTGGCGGTGGTCGCCGCAGTAGCAGCACTGACAGATCCATTCGCAGAGTCAGTAGCAGAAACAGTGTCTGTGCTTTTCTCAGAGTCTTTGTTCTCCTCTTCGTTCTCGTTTTTCTTCTCTTCAGCTTTTGAAGCGCCATCCTCAGTCTCTCCTTGACCGGAAGCAGTAGTGGCATTTCCAGTAGTAGCCGTTATCGGGTTATTCAACAATCCGCTTAGTCCAAACATATTGGGCAATCCTGCCATCCCTGGCAACATCAGAGGCAACATGGCAGCCGGATTTTTAGCGTCCCCCCCAGCAGCAGCAGCTGTCGCTAGCCCTGGCGGGAAGCCCATGAGGCCTGCAAGCTGGAGAGACTGCAGGTTCTGTAGGTTCTGGAGGCTTGTGAGGTCCATTCCAGCAAACAGACTGTTCATTAGTAGTGGGTTGATTCCCGAAGTTGATGCTACAGCAGCAGCTGCTGCAGCTGCTTTGGCAATTTCACTTTTTGGCCTTCTTCCTCTTCTGCTCGCTCCTTCCTCCCTCACAACAGGTCCAGTGAGAAGACGGTCAAACATGGACTCTGGAACAAAACCCTGAAAAGGGGATGTGAAAAAAACAAACCAACAAAATCTTTAATCTCCATCAGCTTTTATAGCTTTCAGCAGTTAACCGGTGATGAGGGAAGCGACAGAAGGGATTTCAGCATGCTCCAGAAGCGGCTGGTTTTTCAACCCTGGCAAATCACGACTAGCTAGCTACCGAAGCGAGTGGTGGTGGAACACGGAAGAAATACCAGAGAAAGCAAAGTCACAGCTTTTTTTACATTTAAAGCTAACAGTAAACCAACACATGCTGAAACTCCCATATAGCACAGTTATGCGTTTATAACTTTGTGCTTCATACTGAACTTCAGTATAATAGTAATTTATTAAAATAGGTATTTGCAGAATTGCACCCTTTATTTTCAAACAACTGTTGTAAAATAAAAGGCAGAAAAGCTGATCCTTTGATGCTGCCTGTTACCAAGATGATGAATTCTATTTCTGTTATGAACACGACAAGTCTTTTCCTTAATGTACAAAGATCTGTGTTTATTAAGGAATGTTCCTTCTAAGAAAAATAATGCAAAACAAATGGTGAAGGCTGCCTCAGTGCAGCTGATGTTTCAATGTCCTTCGACCCAATCTGTAGCAGCCTCCTATCACCCCCCCGGGCTGGGTAACTCCCACCCAGACACTACAATTGCCTCAGCTCAAAACCAGCTACGAGATAACGACTTAATAATCAATTTACACAGCCTTCAACTTTTCTGTGCTATCATCTACAGCAAAGCATGGAATGAGTTTCACTTACAGACTGTTTAACAATGTCAGTCCAATCTGGAGCAACAGCAAATTCAGGATTTTCTTCCAGCCATCTTGGCAAGTCCTTCATTGGAGGGGCCATAGCTCCACCCATCTAATGCAAAGGACAAGGTTAATGCTTAAAAGAACCACAAACAAACAAAAACCAAACAACGACAACAAAAAAACTCAATCAATTATTTCTACGGACAGTATCTATCCGTGCACTTTCATCTTGGAAGGATGGCAGCAAAGACTTTCAGTTCAGACAGAAGAAAACTATATGGAAAGCAGCTAATGATGCTAGAATTGAGATCATCACATTTAAAAAAAATATAGTAAACTGCTGCAGCTTAGGTGGGGTTAGTAATGAAATCTGTATCTGATATAAGGAAAAATATGTTATATAATTAAAAAAAAAATTCTTTACTCAAGTGATCAATACAAAGACATGAGAAGAGCAAAGAAGGAATCAAAGGAAATGGGTGGGATACTCCGGTAACATCTGGTGCAAGACTATTCAACTTTTAATAAGAAAACTCAAGAGCAGGAAACCTGCTTTCCCCATGCAAAGACATTATTAAAGGCTTCCACTGAACTAACTGAATTTTTACCTTCTTTCCATTTCGCTTATTTACAACAGGTACCCTTTCTTCTCCTGTCAAGGTGTTTATATCCAGTTTATTAGGGTTTCGACATCTGTGTCGTTTTTGTTTCGGCTTCTGAAATGGGGAAAACAGCACATCTGCACTCTTCTGGAAAGAGGAGAAATGCATTGCTTTTTAGTTTTTCTTTTTATTGACAAAAATCACCAATCATAGAACCCCTTCTCACAACAGCTGTAAGAACAGGCCAATTAAGTTATGCTCAGATTATCTCAAAGTATCTAAATCTTATCAGATGAAGAAATTCTGCAGAACTTGACAGCAACACTGGTTTAACACATTGTTATATACAAATATTAAGAAAGAAAAAACGACCCCTACAGCCTAGTGCCACTTGGGTGTTGTACAGATACAATAGTAAGTGTGGCTGAAGAGAGAACCTCTACTGCAAATTACCATTTACAAAATCCAATGACTATGCCCAACGTGAGGAAATTCACTCTGCCGTCTGTAAAACTAACTTCTTGATTAACATAACACAACAACTCTTTTAAAATCACATACTTACTGGTACATAACTTGGCATATCTACAGTGTAAGTGGGATGCAATTTAAGCCATTCAACTAAATCCTTGTTTTTAGGAGCGTCCTCTCCCACCAGCCTGGTCCCATCCTCTAGATTGATTACAGGGATGCGAGTGTCTGGGTCCAGCTGACCAGGAGATGGAATGTTCCTTGCTGGTAGGGCTTCCATATCTTCTTCAAAAGCTTTGGTCACTTCTGCATCCTCCTGAAAACATTAACATCTGTATTAATTCTCACTTCAAGGGAACAGTTCACTGGGAGAAATCATTTTGGGGACTGAAACTAAGCGGTCAAGGAGATTTTACACAGGCAAGAGTTAATGGGGTTTAAATGTCCATTACTATGCAAAGCAATCCCTCCCGTTGCACTGGAGAATTTTGTAAATTTAGCAGACTTGAACATTAAACAACATACAGCTAAAGACAGAGTAGTTCTCGTGCATTTCCCGTTAACAGCCCCCAAGATCTTCCCTTTTCTACACAGTAAGAAAGGCATACTTAAGCCTCAAAAAATGTATGCTGTTATAGATTGTTTTGTTTAAAAACATCTTTTTTAAAGCTACTTAAAACTCAGCTACAGCTACAATTTGCTGCAAACATTTTTGGTTCAAAAAGAAGTAACAGCTCTAAACACAAAGGAAAAACTGCTTGGATAAAAACTGTACATGACTATTAAGGAGAGTAAAACACCACGTTAAACTCACATTCAGAAAGTACTAGACACAGAAGAACAAATAGGAGACAAAAAGGTTGCTGTCTTACTACAGTCAATGATGTCCGTTTGTTGCTCATAAATAACAGATCAAGCCCTTCTACATTTTTCCTCCTTCCTCTCCTCCTCTTCATGGGCGGTTCTCCATCTATTAAAGAGCCATTTAGGAGATGCCTTGTGGGTGTGCGTGAAAGACCTGCTTGCAGCAGCTCCATTTGAGTTTTAAAGGCATCAGACACGGGTGTGGAGACATTAGGCAAGATAAACTTTGAAGTAACAGATGAAAAATTTGAGGTAGAACTTGTTGCCTCTCGTGAGGCCTTTGATAAATCTACAACCTTTTCTTGTCCATTTTCTGAGACCACCTGAGACTCACGTAACTGGGCAACCATTTCCATAAGATTTCTTCTCTTGGCAGCTCTCTCGGCCTCAATTTCTATCTTTCTTCGTCTCCTCCTCCTCTGACGTGGAACCGACAAATTGAGTGCATCTTCCTAATGAAAAATGAGCATTTCCAAACGTTAGCAAAGCTTTGTTTGCTATGCTGAATTTAAAACAGAAGTCCGAATACGTAACTTTGAAAACAAAGCCTTCACTTTACAACAAGGAACACTTTATTTTTCCTGTTTGATTTAAAGAAACATTTTTTTTTCCCTACTGTGCAAAAGGGCGTACAAAGTACATGCAAAGTAAAACATTTTCTGTTGAGAAAGAGAAAGATGCAGCCTTGCCTTTGATAGCTGAGGAGAAGCAGTAATATCTTCACTGCCACTGACACTGGCTTGACCAACCATGGAGAGCTCAGCAAAGCTCCTTTTTTGTAGAGGGCTGTCCACAGCTGTTGGAGTATACCCAGGTATAAGCCCCTGGAAATCAAACATCTGGCGCCTATTTACTGGCCACTTCCCTTTCAGCACTGCTTCACAGATGTTGTCTAATCGGTTGATCATGACTCGGTCCTGCATAAAGGAAAAAAAATACATAATGAACCCGCAGTGTGAGAGTCACCTTTTAAACTCAAATGAGGATAATGACTGAGTCCAGCTTCCAAAGCTTAAAAAAATACATTGAGAAATAAGTATTCTTGCAGGTCAGGATAAAGCGATCACCTTATAAGCTAATACACAGACAATTTTGTAGAATAAAACATCACTAGAATTTAAAAGCTGCATTTGTATCAGTGGGAAAAGGAGAAAAGACAGACTGAGTTCTCTGTACGACAACATACTGACAAATCGAACAGAAACTTGCTTCTTTTTTTACACTACAAAACTTCAACAGTTATCAAAATCAACAGTTAGGAAGGGAAAATCAAAACATCTGCAAACAGTATCTTAAAGCTGCCTTTCTCGAGATCCAAGAGGCTGGATCTGCAATTCTGTCCTAGGAAGTGGATCCTCATTAGCGTCACTATTAATAAAGTTCAACATTATGAAACGGGCACCAACCTAGGGACATCTAATGAATGTCAATTTTCATTCCACGCCCATTATCACTTCAAATTTCACTGAAGCGTGTGCACTAAAAATCTCTAATTATGTTTATTAGTCTACTTATGCTGAACCTATATAAATGAAGGATTTTTTTGTTTTACTTTTACCCTATGACTGGAATAGAATTTTAGTCCATGATACCAAAATACACGCTGAAAGAGGAGTGTTGATTTTTCTTTTTTTCCCTACTTCAGCATTCAAGTACATTCCCCGCTAGCCTGCCTGAAGTAGTAGAAACTTCAGAACTCTGAGAAATACTGCTGGTTAGGGAATATGAGCATCAGTTCACTGTCTGAGAGGAAAAATATTGTGAAAGCCCCTAGGAGATCCCAGCCGCCGCAACAGATCGCTTGCTTTCCCCGGGAAAAACCCTTTTAAGGGGAAGGGCCTCCCCCCCCCCCCCCCACTGCCCCCCCATCCCAAACCAGATGGCCCTGTTATGGTGATTAGTAAGCTTAAGACTATTACTACTATATTTCTCTCTCTCCCCTTACTGCAAAGGAGAGTACTAAATTATGTATGGATTTATTACGAGGTTATGGGTTTGTGTTTTTAAAAACATTTTATATTAGATAATTTTCTGCATTGTTACCAAAATAAGATCTAGCTTTATCCTATCTAGAACTGCTGCTTGTGTTTGCAGGATACCTTAATACAATTACATCTGTCAACATTACATAATGGCTTAGATCATGTAGGTCACCAATAGTCTTCTCTACAATCTCCTCACCCCAAAATGAAAAGGTGATCTTACAAAATCTCTGTTCTCAACGCTGCCAATTGCCCTGCAGGCAAAATCCAGAGTTCAAAACCCTAAGTTTGCTTCCATCTATAGAGGTGCACCAGGTATGATTCTGCTGATGCACAGTTATGGAGCCTACGAGGAACTCTTGCCTGTTAGTAGTTTGCTTTTTTCCTAAATGACCCTATTTACAGTAAAGCAATTCCTCTCACTTCCTCTGCTGATTTGTATGAAACTGAAGAATATAATGCTATCCCACAAATCAGTCAAAGAAAAAAGTCCCTTGACCACTAGAAGTGCAGAATCATACAAAGCTCTCTGCTATTTTGCAAACACCCTTCCCATCTCTCATCTGTATTGAAAAAGACACACGATATTCTACCCCTAACCAACCTTAGGCCAGAAAGAGAAGGCGAACGTTCTCTCATGAAGCAGCTGAATCACAGAGGGATCCCCATCTTCCATGTAGAATCCATCACGTGTTTCGTCCCTTGCGGTACTCATAGAGGCATTGCTTTCTTCATCAAAATTCTTACCCTGAGAAACTGCTCCTGCTGAATAACAACCACAATGAGACATTAACTACAGAAGTTCCCAGCCACACGATGCCAACCTCACTAGACAGGTTAAGACAACCAGGCTTGACACAACACTTCTAAATTGGATTTTTTTGACCAGTAATTACTAGAGCAGGGCCTTACCCTTGTGCATTTGGCACGGAGACCACACTTGTTGGCTCAGTGAGCTATCCTGGAACTCATCCCTTGTGGGGAAACACCCTGCTGATGCTGGATGGTTTGTATGAAAGCTTATCTAGCCACCTGATACACAGAAGGGCAGAGGAACCGCTCCATGTAGCCCATCCCGAGTTCCATAATGGCTCCATGTGTGCCACTTACCAGCTGGTGCAAGTTAACACAGCTGTGGGGCTCATGCTAAGCACACAGAATTGATTTGTTCAACATGTTACCTTCAGGTTGGGAGGATTCTTCTGATTTATCATCATCATCCAGTTTCTCCTCTTCATCCTCTTCCGAACCTTTCTCAGAAATAGATTTTGGGTCTACATCTGTACTCACTTCTATGTCTTTCAATTCACATTTAACAGAGCCAGGCTCAGCCTCAGCATCACAGTCTGGTTTAGTGTCCTTATCTGCAGTATCTGTCTCCTCTTTGATATCAGACTTCTCTTTGGCTGCTGGATTTTCAGACCCTTCAACTTTAGACTCTGTTTGTTCTGTAGTCTTTTCTTCTTGCACTGGTGTGGATAGGACAATAGGTGGTGTTTGACTGCAGCCAGCACCCAGAGGGTTTACAGAAGAGACAGTATTTGCATTACCCGTCCCTCTGTTTTGAGCAAAGTTTTTGTGAGCTTCAAGAAATGAGAGTTCAGGATCATTCAGTATGTGATAATCTGTCCTACTGACTCCATGTTTAGCAGCACCAATCAGTAAGTCTTTGTCGTGTTTACCACACTCCCACCACTCTGGCAGGTCCAAGCTTGGTTGGCAAAGTTTTAGCCTCTCCCCCAGCTGCGGGTGATGGAGAACCTGTTCACGAATTTTCCGCAACAGTTCTATGCGATATAAAGTTCTAGAAGCACGCTCCTCTGTGATCGGCTCAATCATAGTGGAAAGGTCAGGCGGTTCTGCAATGACACCCGTGTGCATTGTTTAACATTAGTTACATCCTGGAACTTTAAAATTATACAACTGTTTTGGTTAGAAGAGGCCTTCAGGATTCTCAAGTCCACCTATTCCCCCAGCACTACCAGGGCACCACTGACCCCTGTCCCTCAGCATCACATCTCCACAGCTTGGAAACCCCTCCAGGGATCATAGGGACTCCACCCCTGCCCTGGGCAGCCTGGGAGAGCCCTGGAGGGGAAGAAATTTTTACTCATGTCCAACCTAAACCTCTCCTGGCACAACTTGAGACTGTTTCCTCTTGTCCTGTTGCTGTTCTCCTTGGGAGAAGAGACTGACCCCACTGATGTATACCCCTTTCAAAATCATTACACTTGGTCATGAAATTTCAACAGCCCCACTGTCTCATAACTGTTACGTTCAAACTCACCATCGTCCGGTTTGACGGGCATTCGGCACACTCGTCTACACATATTCACAAAGCCATTAAAATACTTTTCCAAGCTTTCATCGGACTTTTTATCAAGCCTGGCAAACGCTCTGAATTGATTCCATTCAAACTGATGTTTTATAGGATCAAAAATAATTCCAAAAGTGGACACCACGCGATAAAAATCAGCTTCTTCTCTTCTTGTCCACCTAGTCAAGGAAGAAGCAAGAGAAGTGAGGCCACTGAATAAAACAGAGTGCAAACATAGTCTGGACACCCCCAGACCCTCTTAGTTTATTATTGCAAAACAGAAGAGTGGTACTGGTGACACACAAGCTCAAATAAGATTTAAAGAAAGATATCAGTGAGAAACTCACTTCTGTCGTTTTTCAGTTATTATAGCTTCCCTTTCTGCTTCTAGTGCCCTCACTTCTTCCCGAGGCCGACGTCTCCTGCGGTCAGTCTTCATTAGTGCCTCTTGCCTCATTTGTTGCCTTTTATAGCTGCGCTGATAAGCAGTAATGAGGCGACGCAGACGGGTAGTCAGGGTTGAAGTGTTGGGCCAGTAGAGTTGGCCTAACTCAGCATTGCTTTCACTGTGCTTGTCTAGAGAATAGAGAAGTATTTGTGCACTGCAAAACCACCACTAAACATTTCAAAGTTTCTATGGCTATAACCGTATTCCTGTTTTATCAGATAAGAACAAATGCCTCATTAATACTGGTGCATAACAAATAAGAAGTGGGGTAACTACATTGGTAGGAGATATTAAAAAAATAGAATCAACTCTTAAGAGTGCAGAAATGCTTGTGAAGCATTCTGAGATAACCATCAAGCATTATTATTCAATGTTACGAATGCAAACATATTATGAGTACTGTAAGTATTTAAATTAATGCAATACATCTTTAAATATATTACTAAGAAGATCATCCTGACTCTGAGGAAACACCTACGCTTGTGATTTTCCACTTTATTATTCTCACTTAAACTTGGCAATTTTCCTCTATTCCGACAAAACAATGTATCTATAACTTCCAAGATTATCTCAGCAAAAACATCAACGGCTGCATTATGAAACATCCGGTCTTTATCATCACAATTTCTAGTGTAATTAAAAAGCCAGAAAGCCATAATGTGGATTATTCAAAGGCAGTAAATACTTGTTTTGAAATATGTAAAGCATGAAGAGATTTGGCAGTAAAAAAGTTTACTGTGGTGTTTTCCCAAAGCACCACCTATCTCCTCGTGTGGCAATATAAAAAGTCCACCTTTCACTAAAAGCTCCATTTTTGCCTTTTTAAGTTCTTTGCCAGAGCCTTACTTGGATGTATTTCTATGGACTCCTCTTTGTCTTCTGGGGGTGAGTTTGCAAATTCCTTGGGGAGAAGACAGAAGTTATTTTAGTTTTCAGTTTTGACCATATGTTAACATTTCAGGAGAAAAATGTGTCATCTCTCAAACAAAGCAGCAAACAATCTTTGTAAGGCGTGCTTATCTGATAGCTCTCAAACTTAAGAAAAGTGCATTAAGATAAACATGGAGAAGCAGTTATAATTATAGATATTAGTAATTACAGAAAATTGGAGGTTCTTACATCGATTTCATCCTTGAAAGGAGTTCTGGTTGGCTTATATTCTGGATCTTCATCCTCTCTGTCAAATTCACCACTACAAAATATTAAAAAGACATATACTGGCTTTGAGAGGTGGCCGATTTTCTGGACAAAAGCAAAAAAAAAAAGCTACAAAAGCCATCAGAATAGTGCACCAAGCTACACCCTGTTATTTCATCCAAGTGTAAACGATTCCATGTACTTTTTACATCATGTGATCACTTCAGATCCTCGAGCGAGACATAAGCAAAACATGACAGCCGAACTCACGCCAACACATACAATGCTGATCAAGTTTATTCATTTTTTCATGTCCTCCTTACCCATCACCACCATCTGCTAACATGTCTGTCCCTCTCTGTTCAGCAGCGATGGCCTTTGCGTCAGGCATGCCGACCCGTTCCAGAAAGCACAGTGCTGGATCAGCTCTCATGGAATTGTACTTCTCATAACCTGCGTGCACAGTGCGAGACAGAATTTTTTTTAAAAGCTACAACTGGTTGTGAATAGAAAAGGTTTAGGCAGTAAAAATACAATTTTCTGGATTCGTTCATTTATTTTTAAATAAAACAGAGGTGCTGTCACCGTGCTGGAAATAACCACTTCATTCGTGTAATGCATTGTTCATACTGGTGAATTCCACCAGCACAGAAACATTTTCACATCAATATCATTAACAAATAGTAGATACTGAAGAAAGCATTAATTTAATGTCTTTATAAAGTGAAATAAAAAGATCTCTCACTAACGATAAACTTCTTTTAAGTTTCCTATAAGACTTTTGCAGTGGTTCTCCACACTTAATACTGCCTGCTGGAAACAGGCAGATGCAAATGGAAATGCACAGGCACATTTTCTATAGCTCCAGCCCTTCTGGAACCCTCAATGTAGGCTGCAAAAAATGCTGTATACATGGGTTATACGTAAGGCCAACGAACCTGTCTTATTAGGTTTAGGATGATGCATGTCAGTAAGATGACACTGTTCCCTCTATGGTTTTCAAACTGCTGTTTGCTTTTTTACTGCCCAAGTTGACTAGATGGAAAATGGCAGATCCCAACAGTGCACTGCAGGAAAATGATTTTTAGACTAGACTTGCCTCAGCTGAGCCCACAAAACAGAGCTGCTGTACATAGGCAGAACAGCACAATTCAATTAGGATTTGTACTACAACACACTGCTCCTAACTGCTGTAGAGCCTCAAGCCAAACTGTAATCATGAAAGGTTTTATAAGCCATCATTCTCCCCTTTAGTCAGGCTGGGCTGCTGAGAATACCTCTGCGACCTCCAGAGAATTGGGATTATAATCAGGAATCGCTCACTGTATATATCATGCCAGCTCTGCATCCCCAGCCTTTCAAAGTTAACAAGGCTGCATCCCACTCAAGGGAGCCGGGAGTTCTCAACACTGACATTTGTGAAATATTGCTTGGAACAAAGCCCAGGAGGCACTTGTACAGATTAATAGCAGAGGTTAAGCTCACCGTCCACTTTGACACTGGTTGGCAGAGTTAGCAAGTGAAGCAGTGCTGGAAGCAAAGTTTATGGAGATCTATCTTACTATTTGGCTATTATTTAAACAAATATGGTTTTGTTTTATTTACAGCCAAGAAAGTAATGTTTTCTTCTCAAATGTTCTGCAAACATTTAAAAACAGCATCTGATATTTACAGCTCATATTAGGTTTTTAATGCAGGCAAGAAAAAAAAAAAAAAAGAGATACAAGCCAACAGTTCTTTGGAACAATACTTGTTAATATTATGACTGAACAGTCCCACACACAGAAAGCTTTACAACTGAGTTTTGTTCAAGAGTGAGACATCACTTACCGTGTTTGAATACTCCAATTAAAAGGGATTTATCCGCCTCCTTATCCCACCAGTCTGCAGGAACTTCGGCATGGAACGGCTCAGGTATCCAGACATCTACTTCACTGTAAAGACAGCATTATTTACATTCTCAAAAGTATCACTTGACAAAGATGTTTAAAAAAAAAAAAAGTGGTTCACATTATTTTGTAAATGTGAATTTTGAAAAGAGGGTAGGGGGAGGGAATAAGCCAAAACTCAATACAGAAACTGAAATCATTACAAAAATATTTAGAATGGTCAAAAAAACCCCATCAACAACAGCAAAACCACACCAACAAGCCCCCCAAAACATTAGACTTATTTTGGCAGTGGAATGAAAATGGTTATCCAAATACAATTCATTTAAGGTCTTGGTATAATTTCTTTTAAATTTTATTAAACTGACATAGAACAATCCTTCAGTATTAGCAGAGTTGAAAATTCACTTCTGCCACTTCTCACATCATTCCCTCCCCCAAGAAAATTACTCACAGCACTTGATAAAATAGTAAGGCTGCTTGAGACAAGACATTTAAGAGATAATGTGTGACAACCTTTAAACACTGCACTATTACAGAATGTGTGCTTTATAAAAGCCAGCGTCACACAGCAAAAAATAAACCTGCACTTGCACTAACCTTGAGTCAGCACCCTCTAAGATCTTGTCTGCTTGGTCCCCTATAACTTCTTGTCGTAGATAGTAGAGCATGCGGACACGCAGCAGGACCCTGGAGAGGAAGGCAGAGGGGGGAAAAAGTTCTTAACTTCAGGACTGTTTGCCAACAGTGGCTTTTGGCAGCTGCTGCTGTTCATCCATCATCCTGCCAAGGCTGATTAGCCATGCTGTATGGTAGGCTTGAAGCGTGACAGATGGTGGCACATAATCACCTCTGTGTGGTGCTTTCTGCTGGCTTCCAACAGGCCTGCCTGGCAACCGCTTACACTGCACAGAGAGGGACCCAGCTCAGCCCGGCCCCGGCGCATTTCATTTAGTTCTACCTAGTGCAGCTTGTGAAGTTTAGACACGTACTCTACCACTGCCTCTGAAGTATTGAAGCAAGTTTGTAAACAACTGAGCAGATGGCTTTCAGTAACTGTTCTGCTTCATTATCTCATAAAATTTCCTCAGCTGCTGCCTTAATACCATTTTTGGAAGCACATCAGAAGTTGTAGGAATAAACGAGATATAAAATCTGGTTTTACTACCTTACAATAAACCCTCAATATGGAATGTCAGGTTTTTCAGATTATACAACTTTTTGCTTCCGAGAATGGGGGGGGGGAATAATCCCCCCTTTCCCTTGGGAGATATTAACTATTTTTACTCTTTATAGTTGAAACTGCTATTTAATTTTACCTGCGCACAACCTAACTGCTACCAGGAAGTGAAAAATCTTCATTGCTCGTGTTCATTTTTCCTTGTTTCTGCAATACTACAGTCTGCTTTGGAAGCACTGTCAGGTGTTGTGGTCACACTTGAAGTTGGCAGGGGAGAGAATGGCAGACTGGCTTTTCAAGGAGACTAGGAAAGAGGTCAACTCTGTAGAAAAAGTATCTACCTGAAAATAATCCCACTCTCCAATGTTTACCCACTTCAGGGCCCCCCCTGCTGCCTAGTTCATGAAGTAAAACCAGGACCAGCTAAAATGGAGATTACTCAGCCTGCTGCCCTCTCACTGTACCCAAATCCATCACGGCAACTGTTGAATCACTGCTGCTCCTGGAACAGCAAAAGGGTGACCAGGGAGGCAGTAATCTGATCACCCGCTTGCATGAAAAATTCAGACCACCACCAGTTTTGAAAGCTCCTCATTTAGTGATCTGATGCAACTGGAGCAACACCCGGTTTTACACGTGTTGTTCAAGCCAACCTCGGAAGAGCAGGGATTTGAATGAAGGTCATGTCTGCAATTCAAAACATGTCAGACATGCTACTTTTTGTACGCATGATAACTGGGACCAGTAAGGTGTCCCTGCTCCCTGTGTGGCTGTGTAAATAAGCTGTTGAGGGTCTCTGTCATCTTAGTATTAAGCAATAACAGCTGTTACATCAAGCCAAAGAAGAGGAGCAGGAAAAAAAATCCCACATCATCAACCAAAACCCAGAGGCTCTTTGCACCTCTCAGGAGTCCTAGGCATTAAAACAGTGTACATGTTGCAGGGGGACGGGACACCAGTAAAAGCTAACTGCTACTGCTGCCTTTTGAAGGAAATTCTTTAAGATTATTAATGGGCTTCTACCTCTGTTTGATTTTACCTGGGCTAACCATGTTGCTTCTACAATTCCCTTAGTCCTGGTGGATCTGGGAAGTGAAGGAAAAAGATAGCAACTGAAAACATTCTTGCATATTTACTGGTCTTCCCAATCCTTCTAATTGTTCTACTTGCATTATTACAGAAGCAAGATTTTAAAAATGAATTTAAGTCTGATCTGCAAAGTGGTATAACAAGTAATGAGGACAAGTTACCTGGGAGATCAAAATAATGTTACAGGAAATAATTTAATTACTTTAAGAGCAAGTGAAATGTAATAACAGATCTGAGTAACAGTTTAGAAAAAAAACCAGAAAGCGGTTTATTTGGAAGTGCTCTTGCTAACGTAATTCTATAAGTATCCGTTTTCAACAGCTGAGAATTAAGCTCAGTTAGCATCTGGAAACAAGCTAATAAACCCCTTAAATGCCTTTCCTCCTTCATATCACACCCCCTATTGACAGGCTGCAGGTACTTTTCCAATCAATAATTTCTTTCCAATAAACAGTATTAGTAGACACAATGTATATTAACAGCACAAAAGTAATGACGACCTTTCAGTAACGCCACGCGCCGTTTGTATGGCATGCATACAACGAAGAGTATAAAACCAAAACCTCCCAACCCCAAAAAGCAACCAACCTCCTCCCCCCAGCCCCAAATCAAGGTATTTTTGGGACAAGGATTAGGTTCAGTGTCTGTAATGGAGAACTTTGTAAGCAAAACTGAGATGGAGAACCAAGACACAGTCAAAGGAAGCTGACACAAAAGCGACTAAGAAATTGTAAAACAAAAGCTAAAACAATGTAAGAGAGGCTCTTAAGAGACATTCATGCAGCAATAGAACAACACAGCATCCAAATCAAAATACAATTATCTTTATCCCCAAAGGCTCTCAGTTTAATAACATGTTTAGAATTTCAAAAATCCAATCAGGGCTCTGATTCAGGTACGAGAGCGTGGTGAGAAATTTTATCTCAAACAAAAGAGAAAAGAAGAAGTATTCTGTATAATGTGGAGAGCAAGAGAGGAAGGGAGGAAAACCAGCACAGATAAGAGATACACCCACACATGTGTGAACTACTCCATGAAAATCTGGAAACCAAAGAGGTGAGTATTTGAGTTTAATATCTAAGGAACAGAACTTTAAGGACAACAGCTTGAGAGACCCCACAAGAGGGACAAGAAACAAACAGCTTTTGTTTAAAGACAGCAAGTTGTCAAGAGAAATAGACTTAGTGGAGGGATATAGTCTCTCTCCTTTGTATGGTGAAAAGAATAGCCTCATCTAATTCCATTTTTATTTAGTAAGTAGAAAACAATTTTCTTCAAAACTGTGGTTTAAGTGCTGCTTAGTCATAAAGAGCTTACTGAAGTATCCAGATACCTATTAAGATGATTATCCCCAAATTAAAAAGTAGTAATAATGGCCATTACATCCTGTTAAATGGTCCTGTGTTCTATTGAAAATAGCCAAAAGAAGTCAAGGACTTTTCAAAAGCACATAGTAAAAAACCCCTCTAAATGAAATATTTATAAACACTTACTTATTGCAGTGATGTTTGAGGTGTTTCCTATAACTGTCTTCTTGAAATAATACATCTGGATTACAGGTTGTGAGCCAATCAGCGTCTTGCAGCATTGGCTGTGAACTCTGGGCTTTTACTTTCTTGCCTTTCCTCCCTCTGGGCACTGGTGCAGACAGACCTACGGGAAACCCCAGTACTTCTTATACAGTCTGAACAGAAAAGCTATCCCCCCAAGCCACATTACACACAGACACTTAAAGCTGAGTGTCACTGCTGTATTAATTCCTTTGTGGGCAACACAATTACCAAAAACTGAACAGCAACATCATTCAGTACAGAAAATTGCAAATAACTGAATCAAGCAAAACTTTCATGCAAATTTAGGTGTGAAGACTTCAAAAATTCAGAGCGCTAGCCAGAAAATGGTGTTACATAAATATTTCTTGTTAAAACTCTCATGAATGTGAACGGCCATAAGGAAACGAGCTTTCTGATTTATGGCAATTTGAAAGAGATTAACTCCAGCAGTAGGTGCCATTTAAAATTGATGTTAGAATATCTGTTCAAAGCTGATTTAAGGAAAAGAGTACTGTGTTCTACAACGTGTCTGCAGGAGACTTGCCCTTTAAGTACGGACCAAGTCAAAGCCCACCTTACTCATAAAATCTGACAAGATCCTACGACATGTCAGAATGGCTATAGTTTAAACTAAATACACAGCGTGACTGAAGCAATTCTTTCCTATTTACTAGCAGCATTATTTGATCGTGGTAGACATACCGGAATGATTAACCAAAGCTCGAGTTTGCCCATCTGCAGTTGGAGTGATCAGATCCCAGATGAAACTTTTGATATTTTCATCCCCTTTGTAATGATTAAGACAATATACCAGGATAGTCCGGCAGATGGTTTCCACATCTTGTTCTGTTAGCTGGCGTTTATAGCGCCCATGTGAGAGGATGTCAGTCCACCGACCCCAGCTATAAGAAAAATATGTTCAATACAACAGCCAGGGCACTGGTAGTTTTATTCGTGACTTTCAATTTAACTGCTGGTACCAAGCAAGTTGGGACCCCCTGTATTAGCACTAATGCATTTTGCATTAGCACGTTACATCAGGGAGTCCAACCTCCAGCACCAAGGAGTTAAAGAATGTTTATTTTACAGAACAGGCAATAAGTTCTCTGCTCGTAAAGCTGCAGTTGAACTACACTCAAAATAATAAAGTACATATGTTTAACTCTAATGGTCACAGTAAGCTACGAACAGGAAATTCAACCAATTCCTACAATCATGGGATTTGGGGAATCATTCTTATTTTGATCCTGAAATCTGTTATTAGCAATTGCTGTGCGCAGCCTCCTACACTGAAGACATGTTGAAACCCACCATGCTAGCAGTGAAATATAGCAAAAAACCCAAATTGGTAACATTCAAATTCATAAATCCAACAGGGAAAAATATCAAGTATCAAATAGCTGAATTTAAGTGGTGCCAAAATACCAGAATTGATGTTGAAAACCTCTAGACTGACTGTTGATTTGACAACCACACCGTTCTTTACAAATACACTTTGTTATTCTCCACCACACTTAGAAAAGAGAGATTAAACCTTGGGTAACTCAGGAATTCCATACACTATGAGAAACCAGAAACAAATATTCCATCATCACAAAACCACATATCTTACCAGTGAGCTCATGGCCATCTGTGAGACACTCAGAAACTTTAAATAACATATATATATATATATAAGCCACTTAGATGCATAGCAACTTAAAATCTCACTGGCATGTATACAGCATAACGAAGTAAAAGTTACACAGTAAGAGATTATGTGAATGTGTCCAAAAGTTATTTGCTATAATTTCCCTATTTCCCATTCTTTAGCCACAATTCTTATATTTAATCTGTATATCCTTACCCATAAACCAACAGGTTCTTCTCCACCCTGAAACATTCACTTCTTGCATAACCCTGGGATTTGTCCTGAGGCCTGCGGGGCTTTGTGCTGGGCTTTTCTTCTGAATCACTTTCCAGGTCTGAAAACTCCATCAGTTCATCCTCTTTGACTGCACTGTAGAGTCTGGTTTGCTTTCTCACTCTTGGTGTATCAATAACTAGGTTATTCTAAAACGGAAGTGAAAACACAGAAATTTAGGAATAGGCATGTGGGGGAATTAAATCTTCAATTTAATTGCACTAGGAACTATTGTAAAGTTCTTACCCTTCCATTTAAAGCATCAATATCCAGCTCAGCTTTCTTTGCCCATTTCTGCCAAAAATTAGGGTCATCCAAGGAAATGTCTGTCCTGTTCCCAGATGCAACAAAACTAGCCTAGTAAATGTGAAAACACATGCATTGGTTTCTTAACTGCATGCTACAAAGAATATTATTTTCACTGGCAAATACAATACTTAGAACCTAAAAAGTGGCAGTTTCAAGAAAGAAAAAAGGTAAACCTGGAATGTATAATGGCCAGAAATACAGATATCCAAATATTTGTGAGGAAAATATCTAAGAGAAGTACATTGAAAAACTAAATTGACACAGAAGGCAATTTAATGCTGCTTCCCTCTCTCCTGGTCACATTTTATTAGCTTTCCTCTGCATGTCAATGCGTACCTTTGCAAATGTTGAGCCTTTTCCTTCAGATTCAATAGTAATTGTGTGTGTTCGCCTTAAGAGAATCTGATCAATATCCTCTTCACAAAACTTAGACCCTTCATCTTCCTCATCCATCAGAGCACCATATGCCCCCTTTCGAAGAAGATCTTCTATTTCTTTCTTGGAAAGCTGTTGCACCTGTGACACACAAGAGGCATTTGGGGTTTTTTTTTTTTGACATCAGCCAGTGTGTACATCTGACAGTATGATTAGACTGTTCTCTAGTTCAGCATTTTAAGAACTGAAACTCTAAGATAATGTAGTGGTCAATTAAACATTCATGCTGAAGTCACCTTTGAAGGAAGGGTACGAACAACAAAATTCTTAGGGTGAAATTATATGAGTGGTTTAAATGATTTAATAATTCATTGCCACTGAATCCCTTTACCTTAGCTCCGGTGAGTGCTAATCTCCTCCTGGGAGCAGAATTATTAACCTGACAAAAAGTGCAAACCAAAAAGGCTATACTAAAAGAACTACAAAAAGAGCCAGGATCAACATAATGTAAAGGGTGGAATGATGAGAACAGATGACGATGGAGGAAACATGACTCCACCTGCCCCTTTTGGCAATGACCGAGCCATTAGACAGGCTGAGCCGGTTCATGGAGCCTTGGCCTTAATTAACCCTACTTTAAAATATACGCCATACTCCATCTGAAAATGACCATTGTCCAGCTATAATGCAAACAAACAAGAAAACTGTTACACATTCATAGCATTTGTTGATCGTGCACCTTAAGATATTAATTCTCACCCCATTTGTAGCATTTTCTCTTCCGCTCATAGATTGTAGCACAGCCTTATCAAGGCCAAGCTTCAAGCTAGCCTTGTCAAACATCTCCCTTTCATAAGAGTTCCTTGTTATCAACCTGTAAATTTTCACTGATTTGCTCTGTCCTATTCTGTGACATCGTGCTTGAGCCTGATGAAACAAAGACAGATACTCGGTAACACGTCACAAAGGGAAGAAAAAAATTAAAATAATCCATACAGAGAACTTATGTTACAAGTTACTGCTTTCAATATTATAATAATCTTTAAATTTTTAAGAGAGGGACAATGGGTAATTTTTCTTGCAGGGGAAGAACATTTCACGGCAAGAAGGCAAATAAAAATTTACAATAAAATCATGTCTTATAGTATTACCTGGAGGTCATTTTGGGGGTTCCAGTCTGAATCAAAAATGATGCAGGTATCAGCAGCAGTAAGATTAATGCCCAAACCTCCTGCCCTTGTACACAGCAGGAAAACAAACCTATCAGAATCAGGTCTTGAAAACCTGTCAATAGCTGCCTGACGCAAGTTGCCTCTTACTCGGCCATCAATTCGTTCATATGGGTACCTGAAATAAAGACACATTATTAAGAAGAACTTTACTGCAATGGCATTGTTTCTTCCTAAGAATATGCAATAATAAAAAAAGAAAAAAAAAAAGGGGGAAGGGAAATACACTACTATAGGGCTGAAGGAATTACAACAAATTGAATGACCATGCCTGTACCCACTAACTTCATCAGTGGAAGACATGAGACATCTCCCGCTTTGTGACTTTTGGGAAAGAACAGACCTTCACTCCAAGGAATGAAATAAACATTCAGGCTTGAGCTAAAAAATTCTAAAACCACCAAAACATTTAACTGAGTAGTAAACTAAGAGGTTTAAAGCCCTCCATGTGAGGTCACTTTTTATTCACCAATAAAAAAAAAAATCTTAGTTCTTGCAACTTACAGGTGTGCTTTTCCTTTTAGTCAGCTCCCTACTGAAAATACTGTAAAGTGTTTGGATTTCATCCCTTTTCAATAGGGATTACTCACAGGTTAAATACTGGGGCTGCTGAGGAAAGCACAGTTTATTTAGAATTGTATTATATTGTTGCTCTCACCGTCTTTGAATGAGGTAGTCTTCCAGTATGTCCAAGCAGCGCACCATCTGGGAAAAGATAAGCACCCTGTGGCCACCAGCCTTCAGTTTTGGCAGCAGCTTGTCAATCAGCACTAGCTTGCCAGCAGCCTGGATCATTGCCTGGAGCTGAAAATCTGGAGAGTCGGCATTGTGTGTTTCTTTAAACTCTTCCAAAATTTTCTCTTCAGCACCTGCAAAGATTGGACAGCAATACATGAACGCTGCAAAGGGGTTTATTAATAAACAATGAGCTCGCCTTCAATACCCTATAGAAACCGCAGGAATGTTTTAAGCGCTACGTGAATAAACATTTATAAAAAATATTAAGCTTAAATTTAAAGCAAACATAGACACAAATACAGCGTAAAGCAAAAGTAACTTCCAACATTCTTTCTCCCACCCTCTTTTAAATGGGAGTAAACCCTTTCCTAAATTCATACAACCATTGAATGCACATAAATTAACAAAAAATTAAGAAAAAAAGGATTAAAAAGTAAACCATACTCCAAATAATAAAATGGATTTTCTGTCTGCTTAAAAATAAAACATTAAAGAAAAAATATTTTGTTTCCATGGGAAAATACATGGAATACAGATCACAAAGGCATCTGTTCCTCCAAAACCAGGCTTGACCACGTGCATGACCTGGACCTGTTCCTTCCATTCTTAATTATAGAAACAAAATCCAAATAATGAAAAAAAGATAATTTGGGGGGGGGATAAGTAGCTGTGAAATTATTATTTTACCTTCTATTTATCTTTCTTTTTTCCCCGAATCTATTTTTTTTGGTGCAGTCTGATGAAGCTATCATATATATATATATATATATATATTCATCCCAGAATTAGTCAGAAGTTCTCTCTTGCCACTCCCTTTGTCTGTGAATCATCTGCAGAGCAGCAAATACTCCCTTGTATTGGTCACTACCTGAAGACTATAGACCAAGTTCAAATTTTCTCTTCAGCCTGTCCTTTGTTTTTCTTTCATTTTATTTCATGTCACTTCTACAAACAGTGGACTGTTCCAAGAACGATCAGATTACTAATCTTGGCTATGTAAAAGATTATCTTTGTTCTAAGGAATCTCTGTTCTAAGCTTATTTCACATCTAAATAAACCCTTCTTCGGAGCTGTCTTTTTCAGTCCCTCTTTTTTGGTGTTTGGTTTTGGAAACCCACAAAATGTAGTATGTAAAGTATTTCTGGTTTGTATAATATTCTACATCAGCACTGCTTTTGAATAACACAGGGAAAGGTGGGAGGGCAGGGAGAGGGAGGAAGAACCGCTCACTGCCAGGCTTCTGCTGAGCATCCCTCATATCCCAGCTCTAAGTAGATGCCTGTAAACAAACATGCAAACACCCTCACTGTGTGATTGCTGGTTCAGTGCCTGCTGTAATGTGGTGCCTTCACCAGATACTACCCTAAGCAGGCTGTCTGACAGCTTCCTGTCACTCAATACACTTCCACTACCAGCTTTTAGAGAACTTAACAGACTCAAGATGTGACCACACTTGAAGGTAGTTTTACATCCTTGAATTGTCCCTCTCTGGATTCCCTATTTCAAGCATTACTGATCCTAATGGTTTGCACACAGGAAAATGAAAGCCATGTGAAAACAGTACAGTCAGACACTCCTTCAAGATCATTTCCCATCTTGTGAAAACAGGCAGAATTTTAGTAAATCTCAGATTCTGTACTGAGTTTAGGGCCATTTCAGGCCACAAGATGATGTCAAGTAGTTTGTATACAGTAATTTCAGTGATCTTTCTTTTTATACCATTTATTTCTTAGTCAACTGTGATATCCAAATTTACATCTCACCACTATGAAGTAAACCAATATGCAAACACAGCATCTGCAAAAGCAAACCACCTAAGCCAAGTGCACCGCAATGACCCCACAAACAGACCTAGAGAATGAATGGTGGATTTTCAGTATCAAGAGTTTGATCTCAGCGAGAGCCACTTCCAGAACAGACCATGACATCCAAAAATCTGCTCTTTCAGTAACACTCTCCTCATTAAACCCTGTAAAAGACCACCCTGTCTTTTTTCATTTATACTTTGATTGCAATTAAGTGACATATATTGAGTAGCCTGTCACCCAAAAGTTACTTGATGTCGTACCTGTAGGGCTGTAATGCTAGTTCCTAACCTGGATGATTTTCAGTAGATGATAAAAGGAAGGCGTGCTTGGTCCATCAGGGAAACCCCTACTTCCACTCCTAATTAGGAGAGGTTTCCAGAGCTTAAGAGGGCATAAGGAACAGAGGAAGAAACCTTTGCAATATTCAGCACTGTAGGATGTGCAAGTACAGAGGCATTCCCCACTGCTGGCCCTTGGAGACAGAGAAAGAGGATTGATGTAGAAATACTTGAGAATGGTTGCTATGGAGAAAAGGCGTCCAGCTCTAAGAGAAATGACAAAGAAAGCTTTGCCCAAGTTGGTTGGAGAATACACAATATGCAGTAACTCCCTCTAGAAGTCTACTCAAAGACAGTCTCAGCAGACCACCATTCTTCCCCTTGCCCGGAACAGATCAAGAACCAAACAAAAAAACCCACTCCATATTCAACCGCTACCATACTGCTTCCATCATATAACCGTCTCCAGCTCTTAACTGAAGATTATCTAGATGACTTGCTTGCAACTACTACACAAAACAGACCATACAGCATTCTGCTTGGCTATTCAAACACACAATGCAGTACTGCTTGCTCACAAAACCTGTAAACTTGGAAGAAAATGAGAAGGATTCAGAGACACCTGTATAAAAGCAGTTAAATCTTGAGAACTTGCTATGGCAACAAATCATTCCTCAGGAGAACATGACGCAACATTACGTGCTAGCACTGCAAGACCTCTTGATAGAGCTACAATAAACTTGTACCATCACTCTTAAGTACAAAGATGTTAATTATGAATCAACAAAATAAATCCTCAGACTCAGACAACTACAGGTTGTTCAGAAGTTACAAAAATTTTATAAAGGCAAAAAAATTCAAGAGACAAACCGACCTTCCTTTATTAGGGTTAAGATGCAGTCATCAAAAAATACTTGAAATTTTCACCTGGCTCTATAGAACAGTCTCTAACAGACAACAAGTCATACTATACTTGTGAGGGGGAAAAAAATCACTGATGCAGGCAATACTGCAAGCACTATTCATTAACTCTATTTGACAGAAGAAAGTAGCAAAATATTCAGTTTATTTCTTTTAGCAAACATGAAATAAGTAAAAATAATGGCAAGGTTAAAACCAGATGGAAGCCAAAAACGTAAAAAGCATCAAGTTCAGAAGCTCATAACCTGAACATCCTAAACTATTTCCTGGTAAACTCATTTACATAATGGGCTAACTTAAAGCAAAGAACCAACAAACACAAAAACCCTACAACCAGAACCACAAAGCTAATTTTCTCTATGTTCATCTGAGCGTAGAAACTCAGCAGCCCACCAGCATGGCTGGGATGAAGCGCTTTGGAGCAACCCTATATCACGTCTTTGGAATAATTACTTGAGCATGAAATATAATTAGATGTCATTTCGTGAATTAGTTTAAGCATTCCCCCCCAACAAAAAAGTCAAGAAAAAAGAATGTAAGCACTGCAATATGGAAGTCATAGAATAAAAAATAAAAAAATCTGAAATCACATATGGCTCTTGAACAAAACAGTCTTTCATCATGAAGGTTATAACCAACATTAAACCATCCTTAGCATAAATCTTATCCAGTAAGGAAGCGGAGTTGGGAAACAAGAAACTAGCAGAATGCCACCCTGTGCGGGGCCTTGTGTTACATCATATGGGTCATTATATGGTCAGTCACTGGAACAGACTCCCCAGAGAAGTGGTCACAGCACCACAACTGTCAGAGTTCTAGGAGCATCTGCACAATGCCCTCGGTCACGTGATTTAGTTTTAGGTTGTCCTGCAAGGAGCAGGGAGTTGGAGTGGATGATCTTTATGAGTTCCTTCCAATTTGAGAAATTCTATGATTATATGGTACTTGCCGTAGATAATTCTGATATAAAATCAATAGCATCACACTGAAAAACAGTATTTGCCATTAAAGCCCAAGATGACATTCATACAAATCTTTTCCTGAGTAGTTAAACACTTGACAAAGATGTGGCCATAAAAGCAGGCCGGGTCAGAATTTCTTACCCTGCAACTTTTATTCCAAAATTTTAAGTTGCTATCTCAATGTTCTATGACAAGAAAATAAGTAGCAACTAACTGTAACTGAAGAAAAAACTGCAGCATCCAACAGCCTGCATGATAACTGAAATCTTGTTTGTCAGAAATAACAGAAAGGAAAACTAGATACTACCAACACTAGCTCTGTCAGGGCTAGGAAGCCTTGGAAGAAAAGCACACAGGTGTCTTCAAAGGCAATGCTGTCCCAGCTAGAGGATATCCCTACCTAAGAGAACCCAAAAGGTTATCTCACTTTTCTACTTAAAATAAATCAATAAATAAGAGACACAGTAGAATAGAAATTTTAACTTACTGAACTTCATTACAAGCATTTTTCAAATGAGGAGAAAATTAGGAGTCCTACCATTAATAAGGTACGGATGATTGCAGCATTTTCTTAGCTCCATCATAGTGTTTAAAAGATTAGGTACATTTGCCTGACCTCCACCCTTGGAAAGAAATGTGAAATTCTTTTCAAGAATAGCACGATAGTATTTCTTCTGAATATTTGTCAGCTCAACTTCAATGATGGTTTCCTCTTTGGGGGCCAGGTTCTTTTCCACATCCTCCTTCAGACGTCTCAGCATCATTGGCTTCAGAATAGCTTGGAGCTTTTGCACCTATAAAATAAGTTTAATAAATAACTGAACTAAAACTTCAGGGCTTCAAATATTTATTTTTCAATAGCCTTAATTCTATAATCCTTGTTTTCTACTTCAGATCCCGTGTAAAGAGCATTGGTAAAAAAAAAATTAAAAAATCTTTCCTCAGTGACCTAGATACTGAGTTCTCCTTGTTAACTCAGTGATACTTCTCAAGTCAATTTTTAATGTGCAACTCTTCTCTTTAGTGAATGTTATTAAACAAGCCCCACTTAGAGGTCTACACTTCCAGACAAGGACAGTACTGCATACCAGTCATGCAGATCTAACCCTAAGCAAGCAAATCTGAATGTAAGATCAAGTTTCACACTTAACTTCTAACCATTAAACACACCATTTAATGCTATTTTTTTTCCCTTTATAGGTATGTCTGCTTCTAATTTTCTATTTCCCTAGTTTTAATATCCACTGAAGTAAAACTGTTTAGGCCTGGTCTCAAAATGAAAACATTTTATTTCTGGAAATTTTTATCACACTGGTAATTTTTAGAGTCCCCAGATTTAGCAGCATATACTTTAAGTCACATCATAAATGGAGGAAGGGAGAAGAAATGTTGATTTTCCTACCAAAAAAAAAAAAAAAGCTAAGTTTTGCCAAGGTTTTGTAAAGACCCTTACATAAAAAGTTCAAACATATTCCATAAAGAAAACGACTGGCATTTAGGTTTTTTAGGTTGTCTCTTAAAGTACAAGCCACCCAAGTGCCACAAAGCTGGTAATTCACCCTGGAATTGGTCATCACATTGATCCCTTAGTAATAAAGCAATTTCAGGAGAAACCCAATAAATAAGTAGAGAAGGATGAACAATTAAAAAAATAAATGGAACAAGACTGCAATAAAATAAAACCCAAGTCATTAACACATCATCCCTCCCATCGCTTGAAAGATAAATCAAATTCTGAAATGCCTAATGGTGTGTCAGCAGAGAAGGCGCTTCTTCCAACACTTGCTGGCCCAAGCAAGGCCGGCTGCCATGTGGCCCGTGGCTGATGACATTATTTTAGTGCTATTTCCATGTACAGCTTCAAAAAATTCCAGTTTTGCTTTGCTGACATTTTAAACCAGTGAGATAAAAGCTATGTTGAGAGGTAGGATATATTAACTCCAGCTCAAACAGTCTATTAACAGGGCTGCATGGCTTCTGGATCAGAGCTGGCTCACTTCCAATCAGGTCAGAGTCCATTCTGACTGGCATGCAACTGCCTACACAATCTGTGGAAACATATCCCAATTCCCTCGGCACACACTATGATTTCTCCAGGAGGTAAGGGGCTGGGGGAGAGCTGTTTTGTAATTTAGACAGCAACCTATGGGAGCAGCTTTCCAACTAAGTCAATAAATTCAAGCAGTCCAAGTCCCTCCATTTGGTTGCCTCTTGCTAATCTAAGTTTCAAGTACATTCCTTTTTGCACACAAGTCATTGATAAAAACTCTCAGGTGTTAACTCCACAGAAGTTAGAGGACAGTCCCTACACTCTGATCCTGGTGCTTAATGTCAACTGACCAGCTAATTCTCTTAAGAGTGCGCAAGCAATTCTAGAACCATTTTCATCCAGCAACTGTTACAAGACACTCCTGCCCCATTTTTTAAACACCACATTTTTAACAAGGGGAAACTCTCCCAGTTTCTGCCTGACCAACAGACAAAGAATTAAAAAAACAGGGATAAAGCAAAGTGAGTTTTGGTCAAAAGTAAAACTTAGCAAAACAAACACACACAAACAAACAAGCAAAGAGAAAATTACTGTGCTCTTCCAAAAATTAAACAGGTATTACTTGGAAAACCAAGTAGTGAAGTTCAGATATAATAAAATGAAAAATTCACAAAATTTACCTGTTCTTCAGTTTTAAGATCACCGAATTCTTGCATGAATGTGGTTTCTGATGGGAAGCGACCTGGTTCCAAGAAGTGAAGCAAACTAAATAGCTCTTCTACCGTATTTTGCAAAGGGGTTCCAGTAAGCAGCACTTTATGTTCCTGAAAGGTTAAGAAATAGTTGCCTAGGAATCCATCTACATCCATTTTCAATGGAGAAATACAGAAAATTTTATATATATATGGGTTTTTTTCCTTTTTAGTATCTCTCATTCTTTCTTCCTCTTCGTTCAGCTACTTGCATGAAGCACTTCTCATGACATTTCTAACTAGTACTCTGGCCTTTCTCCAGTGATAGCCCAGAAAAATACTTCACTACTTAAAGCACCTTCAAAAGTCCTCCAGCTACAAGAAGAGGTTTTACTGATTCACCACACTCCAGCCCTTTCACAAGTAAAAGAAACTTTAAATGGCAATACGACAGCTGAACTTATCCCATCACTTCCAGTATAAATTGACTGATTTACCACCACCCCCAAACAGATAGTGCACAAATCTCATCAGGGCAGATTTAAGTTTCTAAGGGAGGGAACATGTGGCAGGATCCTAATTTCCATCTACACAGAACAGAGAAGGAGACTGGCAGAGGCAAGAAGTTCTATAGTTCATTGGGAGCCCAGGGAAGTTAAGCAACTAGCCCAAGGTCAAACATTAATTTAGTAGTAGAACAAGAACTGAACTGAAGTCCCATATTTCCATCTATAACTGCACCTATACACTCAACTTTCCTCCAGTAGCAACCATAATATGGAAAATAAATTGTACACAGCTTTTTGACAAACTTTAATTTGTTAAGCCTCAAGACTCCATCAAGAAAATGATCATATAATGAAAGGGGAAAAAAAAAAACCAACTACAAGTGACCTATAGGTCAGCAGTGCTTGTGGAAGCTGATGTTTATGCCTCTTTAATCTTATCAGAAATAAGAGGTTTGAGTTCCAGGTATTAAGTTAGCATGACTGCATTCCTCTCACAGTTTTAAGGAATCTTCAGGCCAAAAGATAGATAAATAAATAAATCAATCTGCCTTTCAAGTGATAAATATCTTTAAAACCCATCATCTTATTTTTTTCTTGGTGTGCTTGATATACGTGTTGTGTGCTCACAACATGATACATCTTTATATAAGCATCAGAAACACACTCGCTTTTCCCTTCCTTAGCCCGTCTGAAAGAAGCTCCTTATAGCCACACAACTGATTAACATCAGAGCTGACATTAATGGAGAGCAGTTTAACTCTCACACCTGTATTTGGCCTCCTGACCGCATTACTATGAAGTAAAACACATGAAAAGAGAAAGGAAAGAACAAAATTTGATTATCTTGACAAAATTCATGCAATTGTAGGTGTAAATCAATGAAGAGACTTATTAAACATCAGCACTCCCAAACTGAAGGTATGCATATGCTTCCAGATATTTTAAAGACTCTCTCAGCTGTTTTTCCTCATCCTTCTTAGCACTTGATTTTACTTGAGAAAAAAAAAAACCAAACTCCTTTTTACTTTACTTTTTTGACGAAACCATAAATCACGAGTAATAAAAGTACAGAGGACGCAAATGTAAGAGATGTACACACTGACCAGGTCCATCATCTTGAGTCCTTCCAAAAGCTTACAATTCCTGTTTTTCAGCCTGTGGGCCTCATCAATGACCACGCAACGCCATGGAATGTTACGCAGCTCCGGGCAGTCAGTCAAAATCATTTCAAATGTTGTGATAATGGCATGGAACTTGTAAGACCCCTTTATCACACGACCCTAAAAAGAACACCAAAAGTTAAAGTCAAGTCCCTGGCAAAGAAAGGACATGCATTTGTTTCATCTTCAAAATTCATTCAGTCATTGGGCAAAATATTTTAAGTAAACAAAGTGATTATTGCTGACTGAGAATATATGAATGTCTAAGTTTACTGCTGGCTTCACACTAGCTATGGTTTCAATAAAAAGGCCCACAGAATCACTGCATGCTCATTACAAAGATGGTATACAAGTATTTCAGTTGTAATTCATATGGATTATACTAATGCCTCAAAGTATTAATGTGCCGCTGCAATATTCAAACAAGGTTTTCAGGTCAAGAGAGTTTTCTTCTTCTTTCTTTTAAATAAAAAGCTATGTGATGGTCCTCCCAAGCAATAAGCCAGAAGTACATTAAAGCTTCATTTTGGACTCCTAGAATATTTTGCTCCCAACAAGCAGTAAATTTTTCCTGGTGGACACCAAGTAGCCAAAACTACCAACAATTCTAGTAAATAGCTTTGAACAGAAGCAAATCTCTGAACTCTTCAATGGAGAATGTATATCCCTGCATACGTAAGTGCTGTCCCAGGTAGATTCTTAGGCAACTAAGAATCAGTTTATCCTGTTTCACGGTGGCATCCAAATGAAGTTCTCTGATGTGGGAACGACACGAATTTTGTATCCATTTACTCAGAGAAGTCCTTCCATTTGAGGAAATCCATCTTCCTAATAGGCAGTGGTTTCCCGTTCTGTTTAGGAAATTCTTCTGAAAGTAACTCAAGTAACAGAGGTAGTCACAAGGTATAATTAGATACGAACATAAAAGTTGGATTATGTTTTGGGGTTTTAGTAGATACAAACTGAGATCAACTGCATGTATAAGAAGTGGACTTCCAAAAAGATGCATGTTCCTCAGAGGGAGTCCTATGCTGATGACATGTTCATAGCCCAGAAGCTTCTTATCAAGGAAGAAAACCACATAGGCAAGAAAATACTCTTGAGCTAACAGCCACTAAGCCCAAAAGGAATGAACCACGTAAACCGAAGATGTCCTGAACATCAATAGCATCATTGTGTGTTAAAATCAACCAAGTACAAGCTATTTGGTTTCTACATGAGCCAGGTGGTTTCCCCTTTTAGTCCTCATGACACTGTGAAGGAAATCTCACAAACCTGTCAACACTTTTGTAGGGCTCTGTCATTAATTTTGTTTGCATATATAGTTTTCCAGATCTTGCAACAGAAGTCTTTCTCAGATGTGCAACAGTACAGAAAAGCAACTGGTGTATTTGATATTCCAACTGGGAAGACCCCCAGAAGGATTGTTCAGTTATACTGCATAAGAACACCGGAACAGGCTTCCCTACAAGCAGTAGGGTAGAAAGGGATTTTAGGGGAATGTCTCCATGGTGTCCTCAGCACTGAAGCCACACCACTGCAGAAATTTCCGTTGTTATCCCCTGCTCTTTAGATTTTCAGAACAACTTGAATCTGGCTACCAGTGTCAACTCCGGAAAAAAAAAAAATCATGCTCCTGCAGATGGGGTAGGTGCTTCTCTTGTGTGTTGTCACTCATCACTGCCCTTCAGAAAAGCCACTCAAGACTTCCTCAGTGTTCAATTGTCTAAGAAACAGCTCAGTTTGAGAGGCCTCTCTTCATGCTAAGACCTACAAAGCTAAAGATGTTGATGTCTGGGTTGATGCATTTGGCAAGGGGACTAGAAATGAACCACCAAAGGCATCCTACTTCCTCTCCCTTACTGACCTGCATCATACACCCACTGATGGTACTTTAGAGGATGTCAGATTGAACACTACCTGGGGATTCTTCATGTCAGAACATGAAGAGATTGCCCCCCGCCATGATTCAGTTTCTACCATGAATTTCACATCCGATGCAGTCTTACAAAGAGTGGAACGCAGAAGGTGATTTCATGACACATCTAAGCCAACTGTCACCAAAAGGATGAGTTCACTTCATTTCTCCTTTATCCCCAATCATGGGAATCATCTTAAGCCAGTTCAGGGAGCAAAACTATCAGAAAATTATTCATTTTGCTGTGCTTTGTCATTATTAGCTATGGGGTCAAATGACTCCCATGGTCATTACAAGAGAAGAGTTAAGAATGTGACAAAAAGGGGGAACAAAACTTTCTGCTGCATCTTTCTTGCTGATGCTTTTAGTTGCCTTTATATCAACAAACTGATATTGCCAAAATAACACTAAGAATCTTCACAGTAAGTGGGATTTTTCTGATGATTTTCCCTCAGGTTTCATGCTACATCATTGCTGCATCCTAAGGGGAAGAACATGCCGAGAACATGAGCTGCTTAAATAACAAACATGATTTTTAACACAGAAAACATTTCAACAGAGATAGTACTTGTATAAACCCAAATTTGTAGATATTTTGTATCAAATCTACCTCTGATAAAAAAAAATTTTAAAGCCAGAAAATCAATTCTAGTTCATTTGTGTATTACACACCTAGGTAAGAAGCTAAACGTGATTATTATCACAAGGAATAGAAGCCCTTAGACCTCAATGTAGCAACTAGCACTCAAATCAATCTTCTTTAACAGAGTATAAGATTTTGATTTGAAAGCTTCTTTGATAAATTGCTGAGAAAATGGTTATTTCCTAAGCCAAACAGATGGAACTTCTACCTACTATAAATTACAATGTGTTTTTCTACTATATTTAACTATGTGATTCTGTTTCTGTTTGCCCTAATGGCACATCAAATTGTGCCACTGTCATCACCTTTGAAACAGTTTTTACTCAATTCTTTCCCTGTAAAAGTGTATTTTCTCTCTCACAATCACCCCTCACAGCTTTGCTCTAAGGACTCCAGTTTTCCAACACTCTTTCTGAGAACAGGAAGCAAGAACCAGGCAGAACTGGACTACCCACTACACTGCTGACAAAGAGAAGAATGCTGTAATTTTTCTGCTCTTTAATAAAGATCTCTTTCCTCCTACACACTTGTGGTGCACTAGCCCTTTTATCCGCAGTCTCACAGGATGAACTCATGTTTAACTGGTCATGTGTCATGACACAAAAGGATCCGCATTTGTCTTACAGCCTTCCCAGAACCAAGCTCTCCTACTGACTGCAAGAATCATCGCCATTCCTTGGCCACAGGTAGCCCTGTATTTAGGGACTCTGAGTACTGGTAGCTTGGATCTAATTTATTAAGTAATACCGCTTAGTCTGTACCCATGAACTGCCTGAATTATTATTTATCACTCTCCCCATCTTTATGTCATTTGAAAACTTGCTCAGTAATGATTTTATGTTTTCTTTCAGGTCATTGATAAAAGTGTTATATAGCTCATGGACATGAACCAATCCCTGAAGAACTAAGTTGGAAATGCAAATCATTTCTCATTTACAATTACACCGAGAAATAGCAGTTAGCCAGTTTTAAATCCAACTTAATGTGTGCCATATTGATTTTATATCATTCTAGTTTATTAATCAAAATATCCAGTGGCATAAAATCAACTGCTTTACAGAAAAATATAAATATATTAATTCACCACTATCACTTCTTTAAACACAGCTGAAAATAATACTCCACCAATACATCAAATCAGGTTGATTTTCCGCTCTCTTTTATTCTCTTAAGTGAGAAGGATGATTATGTTGTTTTGCAATAACATTTGATGTATACACATTATTTCTCCCCAATCCTGTTTACTTCCTCTGAACAAAGCTATGCATTTAAGTGTAGAGATCCGATGCTCTTTACAACTTCAGTTTTCCAATTAATTTTCTGGTTTTACTGCCAATCTTTTCTGTACCTGCTCTCCTTTCTCTCCTAAGAACTATACAACATAAGTGGAGTAACACAGATTAAAAATATATGTGAATTCCAAGATTTGACAAAGAAGCATCGACAAGCTTAATTTCTGCAAGCTGCTCTTTTCCTGGAATGGTAGGCAAAAAATGTTTTTTAAGCATGGTTCCAATTAAAGTAGTTTCTTCATTAAGAATCTCTTCTGCCAGCTCTCTTCAGGAACACAAAATAATGAAAACCTTGAATGAAACCCTGGAACAAGAATTGCACCATCCAGTAACTCTTGGTCACCCTCTGTTTCCAGCTGATCTTTTAGCTACTATTAAAAAGCACTCTATTAATACACTTGCCTTCGTTCTTAGCTAAACCCTACTGCATTGGTACTAACAACTTGATGCTTAGATTAATTAACAACAGTAAATCACATACAAAAAAGGGTGAAAAAAAATAATCATCACAAACAGCTTTTACCTGTGGATCTTTGAAATACATTTCATACAACTGAATGGTCCGCCGACTTGCTTGACTCCCATGATACACAACCACATTCAACTCTGTCCAGGTGCGGAACTCCCTTTCCCAGTTGGGAATTGTGGACAATGGTGCAATAACCAAGAAAGGACCATGGATTCCTTTCAAATATATCTCATAGAGAAACGTAATGGACTGGATAGTCTTTCCCAACCCCATTTCATCTGCTAAAATGCAGTTTCGTCTGAAAACAATAATAAAAACAGTCTGAATGCTTTATTCCTAGCTTAAAACATAGAAAATTAGTAAGAAGCTCAACTGAATAAACCAGAAATTTATAGAATAGCAAGTTTACATTGCAAAGGCATCGCAGTCTTTGTGCATCTTCTGTACCACAAGTTCACATGGGGGAGGAAGGGCAGCAGGGTTGTGCACAAAAGTAAGGGCAAAAGTGTTTGCCACAAGAATCTGAAATATTCATGTTTTACGTAATGCTATGTTATCCACTCAAAATTAGTTTGTATATGACTCCTACAGCCAAAAATAAGACATGCAATAATTCTAAAACCTTGCTTTAGAAGACTTTAAGAAGTTATTGTTTCAAATGAACTAGAGAAGCTTATCCAAAGCAGGACTCAGCAGTAAGCAATATTTTACGTACGTGTTGTACCAATTGAAAAGAAGCCAGTTTACTCCCTCCAACTGGTATTCCCTGAGTTTGTTATTGTTTTTATACTCCCTGGAACTCTCCGATTTCTTCCAGTCATCGGCAGGAGGTCGCTCCTGTTTCAAATACAGCAAATCCCATTAGTGGTTTCTAAAAGACCACATTACTTGACTATTTTCAAATAAAATCTTCTATACAGAGCCAAATCTTACCACACGCTCCATTTCTGGCTCCCTAGACATCAGTTTCTCAAATTCTTCGATCTTAGCTTGGTCGATGTCTTGCTTGAGCTCCCAAGTGCTGTCTTCATAAGGAAGCGAACACCATTTCACCAGATAATGCGTTACAGGCTTTGTTAAGACAAAAATAAGACTGCATCACAATTTAAAAAGAATAGAAATGTAACTTTTTTTTTTTTTTTTTTTTCCAGGGGGCCTGAAGGCTGGATAAAATTCAAAGAGCTTTACCAGACCTCAATGTCTCATTCAGCCCAAAGGATAAGCAACCAATGGGCTGACACTTTGACAACCTAATCAGGTAAGATCAGAAGGGGGAAGGCAGGCTTGCCACCAAAATGAGCACAACGCTGCACTGGAAATCACTACAGCTAAACTAAAACTTAGAAGTAAACCAATATTCATCTTCCAACTGTCACAATATCTATTTTTTACCACATATTTGAACAGTCAACTAGGATTTTTTGTCAGTGTCATCAGAAACTCCCCAGCAGGCAACCCAAACACCACTGTTCACTGATAGAGCAATATGGAAACACTATCAGTGTCTTTCTACTCTCACAGGGCAAAAAGGAGTCTTCTGGAAGAAAAGTGATCTTGTTCTGCAGAACAAGCCATTAAAGAGTAAGAAACAGGGAATTCAGGACATCATCTGCAACAGATAGTCTAAATCACATGTAAAATTTCATGATATCCGGGTAAGAATATTGCAATTTTCCTTTAAATTCCTTATTCCCTGCATGGACATCGTATTTCTACAGAATTAAGTACCACCACAGATCTACATATCAGAGGGGTTTGTTAGTGGTGAGGTTTTTTTGCTGCTGTTTTGTTTTGTTTTTTTTTTTTTTTTTTAAATACAGGTAACGTAAAACAAGTTTGGAATCCTCACTTAAACCCCTTTATTTGAAGGGAACTGCTATATTAGCCAGTGTTTTCTCAAGTATATCCCTATTTTCCACACACACATAAACACTGGTAGATTCACAGTGTTTAACACAGTCACATTTCTAAAGAATAAATTCTAACCACAATATCTGTATGACTAAAAATGCACTCAAAAGTTTTGTTTACCTCTCCATTATCATCTGTGCTACGTGAAAAATCCATGATTCGATCAACTTCCACATAATCTGGATTAAAAAGCTCATCATCAATCTGTGCAAGGAGAGACCAAACATACAGAAAATATCTCTATTAGCCCTTTCTGAGAGGAACAATTATTACATATTCCTCCATGCAATAATATTTTAGGTCACGGTGACATAGAATTTATATTTGGCAAACTTCAACATGTTAATTGAAATGCTACAATTCAGCAAGATCATTCCCCGTGAGGGAATCAGACTTCTCAGACTTTGTTAACTGGGCCTCTTAATTACTGTGTGAAACCTTTTACTGTGAGAGAATGTTTAAGAATATTTTAAATGAAGTGTGAAATTACAATTCACTAATGAGCAATCGAAAAGGCTTATGGCATGCAATGCATTTAGCATTCTTGAAAACTACAGCTTGCAATAAAGAAATTAGAGCCTTGTACACCAAGTGCCTTTGGATTATTTTAACTACAGGAATTGTCTAACTGCTTTATAAGCAAGATTCAAACATTATTATTTCAAAAACAAGAGCAAAAACATGGCACGCATACACAGTTTCGCCAAAAAGCACAATTTGTTATGTTCTTTCTTATGCCTTCAACAACTTACAGGATTCTCTTGTGTACTAAACTATTGTGTTTCATTTTTTACTTTTAAGATCCCCTTCAATAGAAAAGGCTGACAAAAGCACTAAGGGCTGTGTGCATTTTGATAGCTTTTTCTAAAACAAGAACAAGTTCCAAGTAGTTATAACAACTTGTGACCCATGTGGAAACAGTTGGTTTTTGGGGTTTTGTTTGTTTGTTATTAAAAAGCATCAATTCCAGGCTATCCACTTAAATTTTACGATGCTGCTGCATAATGACATGATATACAGTACTGACTATTGTTCCAAATTATCCATTTATTAACTTCTTTAAAACCTCAAGTATCAGGAGTCTTGAAAGTTAATTTAATCTAGTTCCTTAGGCATCCCTACTATATGATGTTCTATACTATCCTAGAAGCACAACACACCGAGTCCTCCTCCCTCCAATTTCTCTGAATCTTACCAAATGATAAATTGTATCAAATTATGTCAATCAGATGCACTTAATGAGAAGGCCATATGGACTTCATAGAAGTTTTCAATTTGCAACAGGTTTTGTTTAGCTTGAACTATGTAGTAAAAATAAATATAAATAAATAAATAACAGTAGCACATGAAGCTGTTCTTTTTTTTTCCCCCCTCAAAAGGCAGCATTTTACTGAAAGGTAAGCTTTCAGAAACACAAATCAGCAGATCAGGTCTTTTATTGACAGGACCCCTGCCACACTACTGCTTATAGCTCTGAGTGAAATTAAATTGATGATAAAAAGCTTAGAATCCCTAGTGAGCAGCAGTCCGTAACACAGCAAAATGCGATGCATTTTTCTGACATAATCAGCTCTTGAGGAAGAAGACCCAGTACTGATTCGCTAAGAGTCATGCTTACAATGCAAACAGCTAGCCACTCACTTTAAAAAAAAACAAAACCAAAAAACAAAACACCCACACTAAAATAAAAAGTATATAGACAGGAAACTTGACATTCACAAGCTTGCAAAACTTGGATCAAGCCTGGTTATGCTGCAATGAATGCTACTGATATATTTATACTGTTGTTCAAAATCTGCTTGTATACAAAACAAGAATTACCAAAATATTCCTTAAGTATCTAAAAGAAACAAATAAACAAATCATACTTCTGAAAGGAATTTGTTCTGGCCCTGTTTTGCCTTAAACCGCTTAATCTTCTGCTGAATTCTCTTGTCTTTGTCCAGCTCTTCCACAGATGCCCACTGACAATGAAGGTAAGAACTAGAAGATGAAGCAGAAAAATCTTACTCAAAACTGTGTTTCCATTCTATACTGCTATGTGTATCCCACTAGTACAGCCAGATTCCTCCAGCACATTGTAGTCCCACGTTTGGAAAACCGGACACTTCATCGTACAAATTATCATCAAATTGTCTTTACTGGAAGTAATTACACTTACTAATGGAGAAACTTGACAGTAAATAAAAACAACTCCCACTTAAAATTTAAATATGTTTAGTGTTTGGCACAAAGCTGATTTTTTTATTGGGCATACTTAAAAAAAATTACTATAGAAGACGTTTATCATAAATGCCACAATTTAACATCACATTTTAGCAAAGGACAAGTTTTTTAAAGTTAATAAAAATGTACAAACATTTCAAACACTAGCATACTATACACTGGCTATCATGAGAACAGTATTGTAATTAAAAGTCACGTGAGTCAATTAAGTTTTAACACTGAAAGAAAGAAAAGAAAAACCCTTGTAAATGCAGTTCTGTGGTAGTAATTCATCTTTCAGACAACACAAAGCAAGAAACACCATCTCTGCCAAAATGACGAATCCCGCTTGATAAATTTCGAGTCTATCAGAAGTTATATTGCTAAGAAGTCTAAGACAGGAATAGTTGATAGAAAAATTCCATGCCAATGACATAAAACTAAACAAAGCATGATCAAGTTATTGAGCATCATGCAATAATCAATAGAGAGCAAATGGTACAAAGATGGCAGCCTATTTGGTGAAGCCAACTATCTGCCGCTAGCTGCAAGAAACTCACTTTGAAGTGAATATCTCACTCAGATTGAAAATCTGCTAAAATTAAACAAGAAAAATGATCTTATCCAGCTGTGAAGTATCTTATTTTAAATACTGATTGCATGGCAGTTTCAGAGCCCAGAAGAGAAACAACATGCTGCTTTCACCACTGTTACATCCCTCTCGTGGAAAGGCAGTGAGCTGCTGGAATACTGGAAGCCATCTCGTTTGTTATCGTAGACATTTTGTTGAACAAATCTTGTTTTTGAAACACTAGTAAGGGTTATTTTTGAGTAGTTTGCAGGCACGTTACTCTGTGGTTGCAGCTAGAACTACACAGGTATGTGCTCCTGAATCTGTGTGCCTAATGAGCCTTAGTTGAAGTTTTTGATAGCAAGAGCAGTTTGACTGATGGATTTAATTTTGGAGAGAATACAAATTAAGATGATGCTATCAAACCCACTACCCCCAGTGCAAGGTATTCCCTGTTTATTTGCCACTGTTTTGGATTAAACATTAGAAATGTTTAAAGTTGGGTAAATTAGTTACATCATCTGCAAAACCAGTTTTAAAAAACAATTTGGCAATTACATGAACCTTAAGATAGTAATCAAACCTGTAACTTTACTTACAAGTTTTTGTACTTTACATAGAATTCCTCTACTTCTACTTCCTCTCCATTCTCCATCTGTAAGACAAGGATTGTCAAAATGTGAATTAAACCACCTAACAGCCCAACATAGCTAATGATTAAAACTAACTGAAACACAGAATATGATCCCCACATAGAGAGACAAGTGGAGGTGCAGGGAAGTATTACTGGGGGGAGAACATGGGTAAGGAGTTTCCTCCAGCAGCTTACCCAAGTGCATACTGCACTGCTTACTACAACTTCCAAGACATGAATCATTTGAACTCCTCCCTAACCACATGCAGCTTCATTCACAACCTCACCCCAAACCCTGGCTGGCTGCCAAACCCACAGTGCTAAGTAGAAGCCAAGTGTACCATTTTCTCAGGCAGCAGCCAATTAGCAACTGCACTCCTGAATGCCATATGTATTATTTTTGGCTGGCTCATGGCAACTTTACATTGTGGGTTTTGTAATGTTTTAAAAAAGAGTTTTAAAAGGGGTTTATTCCTCCATATAGTTAATAACTCCAAACAAGAAGCCATATAAAACTAAACCTTATACCTCTGCTAGAATTTTAGTGCATCAGTGTTCATGGCTTTAGTTTTACTCAATGGGGCAATTAAATTCACTCAGGCAAGATGTCTCACATACAGAGCAGCCAAATTAAATTAACACCCAAAAAGTACATTTAAAGCAAGGTTAAAGTTGTGATATAAACCAGCAAAACCAAGGGCATTCGGTGCTAAGGGTTCAGACTACCCTTAACTCATCCCTAGTGCCAAAGTATTGCATAACATATGGCACGCAACACTGTGTTGAATTACTCCTGAACCCAGCCATAGGACAAACTAAGGACATTGCACCAGGCACATGTTTAGAATTCAGTTTAAGTCACAACATTAATGGTTTGTGTTTACTAATGAACTTTGGAATAATTTTAAATAGGAGAGAATCGTTTGGTTTACGTCAGGGACCACATCATCTGTAGTAAGTATTGTACGTAGCACTAAACAAGATAAAACCATTGATGCCTGTATAAGTCAAAATCCTTTTTTATGTATACATAGAAAAATAATAGATATGAGAGATGGACTGCTCTAAAGCTAAAGAATGAATTATCTTCCAAATTCTCCCTCAAACAAGAAGTTGCTGGCTAAAAATTACTTCCACAGCAGCACAATTAAAGAACAGAAGCAGTTGCATTAAACTCTGTTCTAGCACAAAGTTAATGCATTGCTAATCCCTGATTTACACAGAATTCCTTCTCTTCCAGGCTAGTGCTTATATCACTCCGGTGCAGTCTGCTTCTGTTCCTTTCTAGAGAGGAGCGACACCAGCTTCCACCCAGTTCTCCCTGAAGAAATGGAAGAAAAGGAATTCCTGGTGCTACTACTTGATTTTCCTGAAACCTCTGCTGAAGAAGATAAACTATCCCCTAACCCTAAACACAGGGAGGAAGAAGCTTCACTGTACTTACAAAGGATACTGGCAAAAGAAGGAATCTGAAGAACATCAAGATTATTACTATTTTTTTAAACAAAAAAAAAAAAGTAAAAGGAAGTATTTCTCAAGAAGGTTATTCATATTTGGAGGTCAAAACTGTATTTTAAAAAGGAAAAGAATTAAAAAATGGAGATCCCATTATCTGAATCTATTCACTGCCCTGAGGCAAAATTGCTCTTTAAGAAGTCACCCCTAATTCTAAGACATTAACTTTTCTTATTTTCTGAAATGTATTATGGCCAGGTCTCTTTGATTAGTTTTACACCAGAATCCTCTGAGATATATCAATCTCACAATGACAACATGGTTAAACACCTTTATATAAGGGTTTCATATGAGCCAATTTAATTCCCCTCAACAGCATTTCCATCAAGTGTACTTTCTGCCAACTGCCAACTTAATATCAATAGTTTACAATATACATCATGATAAATCCTCTAACTCTCATGAATAAAATGTACTTTTGGACTAATAGGTAATAACTGGTCTATGTTAATGTACGTCCTATGAGCGTGCAGCTAAGATTCACCTAAATAAGTAGTATTTCAGAAGAAAGTATTTTTCAAATCTTACTCTGACAGTCACGCTGACGGCTGAAAAAAGTAGCAATTCAAATCAAGTCACTCTCACCAGCACTCAAGTAGGGTTTAAAAATACATCAGCTTAGTTTACATTAACCAGGTAAAAAGGTGAGATAGAACATTTACGCAAAATTCTCCCCAAGCTGATTAGATAGGCATCCTAAAACAGAGCATGGCAGACTTGGGCAACACCTCAACTCAACAGTGCTCAGATGTGACCATCATTGACAATCCGAGCCACAGTCTCTGCAGATAGGTGTGGAGACAAGTAAGAGCTTAAAAAACAGTAAAATAACAGCAATATCAACTGCTAGATAAGGAGCAGACATTGCATTAACAGATGCAAAAACTCAATCACCTCAATTGATACACATCACTGGATTATAAATCAGTTTGTGGAAGAGATGTCAGCATTTGTACACAGTTCAATTAGATCTAATTCTCGCCATGCGTTGGGAGGCAGAGAGAGAAATTCAAATGTGAAACACACAGGCAGAGGGTTCTACAAATTCCACATCTTTCCATCACATGTGCTATTTGTGCTGAACAGCGCCTTTAGTTCTAGCCATTCCTTTTCAGAGTTAAGGAGCAGAAATTCAAATGGGACTGAAGCTGGCCAAGAAAATAATAAGAAAAATTAAAAACTTCCATATACAAACTGAATATGTCTGGATTGTGATGGTTTGGAAAGAATGATCCATATACTTCACACTTTCTGAAAGAGCAAAGTGTATTCAACAAAATTCAAAATTTCACAGTAAGAACAACAGGGCAAAACCACCACTGTCTTTTATATTTCAAATACAAAGTAATGTAACTTCTACCCTTTATTCTGTACATTTCAGAAATGTCTGCAAGTACAGTGCTGCATCGTATCTGGTAACTCCAAAGCTAGACTAAGGCTATTTTTAAGAAAGCTGACAATTTCATGATAAGAATACTGCTCCAGAAGTGTATTCGTTCTCTAATGTCCTTTACTTGATCACAACACCTTTGTTACAACCTAATCCACTGAAAGGTTTCCTGGTGAAGCCTTTCCTCATGTTTATTTTATGCATTGGTCCTGATCGCAGCAATTTTACTTTGATTAGTAATCTAACAACCAGGGTTCTGATGACGTTAGTAAGAGTGTAAAAGACCTTTAATAAAAGCACAGTTGGATACTTCAGATGTTAAATATTAACAACCTGAAATCTTATTTATTTATTTATTTTTAATTTATTTTTTTTTATTTTGGAGAGGAAGGTTGGGGAGAAGAGCAGGCAAAGAGGAGACACCCCTCAAACCTGCAAATACAATCCATAAAAAACATTAAAGAAAGAGCTCAAAATAGAGCTTGCCTCCAACAGAGCTTGCAATCAAAGACATGTAGGCAGCAGACCAACCACTTTCCACAAGCTGCAGCAAAATACACACTCCCCATGAGTAATCACACCTTTGTTTGCAGGGGAGAGGAAGAAGAGAAGAATAACTGGTGAAAAACAGCTTCCGATGTAAAGACATTTTATGAAAAGACCACATTCTCCTCTCCTGACTAGTAGGCCATCAGGCCAACTAATTACTTAGTTTATATTACACGAAGTTTATCTGAAAAATAAGTGCATGGTTTGAAATATAAAGTATAGGCCTAGACTTAAAAAACAACAAAACAAAACGCCCTAGAGCTTTAGTGCTGTGAAAGCTGCAGAAACAGGTCAAATTCAGTCAGTTAGTCATGACATCGCACGAATTTAGGTTTACAAAGCTGTTAATGACGCTATGACAGTAACAATAAAATTTAAACAGAAAACAGACAACCAACAAAGTAAACCAAAAAAAGCCACCCTCCCAACCTCAAGAGTGGAAAACTAAACAAGTAATTTGTTTTATGAATGTCTACCCAAAAGCATGCAAAATATCACCTGAAGACATGCTCGGGGAACCTCTTCTATTCTATAAAACAGTTTTTCAGTTTGGAGTAGCCGAGGTATTTTAAGAACTGCATTTGGGCTTCAGCAGAAATATGCTCAGTCCATTTAAAAATACAGGGGGGAAGGGATTTTGTTTGGCTTTACCTTTTTCTTGACTGAACGGCTACTCATGATTTTCTCCACAACAGGACCTTCAGCATCAGCAGATTCCTACATCATAAATACCATACAAGAGTTATGTGAGTGCATCTTTGTTATTTAAAGACTTCCTTCACTTAGAAAAACGTCCAACAGCATTTTTTTGCAGCTGGAGTTGAATACACAGGAGGACTTTTCCTCCCTAGCATGAGAACTTAGAGGATTTAATACCATAATGAAGGATTGAAGGATACTTGTTTAAGCCCATTTTTATGTGCTTAGGCAACTCCAGCTCTCTCACCAAGACTGACATGCACAGATACACAGACAGAACCACATGGGCAGGTCACCTCTCCTAAAATAACACACACTTTCAGCGCTGTACAGTGTAAATATTAAAAGATGTTAAAAACCTCTAGTTGGCTGTCTAAACATCCAAATGATAGCTATCAAAATTGCCTGTGATTCTCTATTACACTATTGCATTAATTCACTATTACTGCAGGCAAACCTACCAAATTCTTCTTCTGATAAGACACAATTAGCAATGGAGATCACATACAATATTTCACAGGGCTTAACGAATTGCCAAATGGAATACCAAAGACCACGCATATATTCTCCAATAGGTCATCAGTTAGTTAAGTGAAGTAGTTCTTTGAAAAAGCACTACAAAACAATGAGATTGTTACAACAGTCATTCCTACGTTATTACCCCTCATCTTATTCAAACTATTTTATCCATCATTTACATTGCACAGAGAATAAAGTGTACCCTGCTGGGTACTACAAGGCAGTAATTTCATAAAGGGGTTCTTATGGTGCCTAGCAGCAGGGGACAAGCTTGAGTGGTTTATTAAAGTCAGGCCACTGGATTTAGAGACGTAAATTCAAGGCTTCTAGTTTAGGTTTTCTTTAGGTAGAGACCATCAATTTCAAAGAACTATGCCAAGCTATGTATCATCAACTTGTAAACAAAGTCACAAATTAATATATTCTTTAAGAATGTAAACAGCTAATGCCCTCTGGCACACCGTGCCAACCAGGGAGGAATATCGTTCAGGAAAAGGGCCTATATTTGAACTTGGAATGCTGCAGCTACAGCCGCTTTCCCAGTCCATTCGTATCTGACCTGTTGCTCTGACTGAGAAGTATTTGAAGGAGAGTCTCTTCCAGCAGCATCAGCATCATCAGCCTCTTCATCTGAAATCTTGAACTCCAGGTCTTCCGTGTAACGCTTCCTCTTCACCTGCCTGCTGGAGCGTCGCTTCTAAATAGAAAGCATTGGTATTTTTCATGAGGAAAAAAACTCATAAGCAGCAAAGCAGCAGATTAACTGACAAAACTCATTTTGTGTTTCTGAAATACACACGTCTGTAGCTAATGCTAAAATTTTTACAGCACCCTGGTAGAAATAAGACACTACTGATCTGAACTCTGATCAGTTAGCTGCTTTTAAATTTTGTAAAACACATACAATAAATAAAAAACAAACTAACAACAACAACAAAAAAAGCCACCCAAAACACCAAACAAACACAAAAAAATCCACTTGCTTGTTCAAAGCTGGAAGTGGTATTTTGTTCCTCTTTTTTTTTTTTTTTAACATTACTGAAACCATGTTAGAAAACCAGAACATGTTATCTTGGAAAGGAATTAAAACCCAAGAAATTGCACCTCTTGTTTCACATCCACGACAATCTCTGACAGATGGCCAATGCAGGAACCAAACACCACCTTTCCGCAGCATGGCCCATAGTGTTGCTAAGCAGTGACAATACACTTTCTTGCTCTCTCCATCCGCCCAGTTGTACCCAGATTATCTTGTAGGGGAAATACAATTAAATACTATTTCCTCAGCCCGCTGACCCAGCGCAGTTCTGATCAACATGCTGCAGCACAGCACTGGGAAAGACCCCAAACTCATATTGAAGAATGAAAAACCTGAACCACCCCAAACTGAAAACACATGTGCTTTCTGTGTCCCCACACCCTCATCTCCAGGATGAGACAAAGCTTTGGAGAAACTGCAGGGGAAAAAAACAAAAAAAAAAGAGTCTGTAAAATACACAGGTGTGCATTTGACAGAATTTGCAATTGAAACACAGTGCCAGACACTGTTTTCTTCAACAATAACATTCAAATTCTCAGATACTCTGCATCAGGTTATTGATTTTGAAAAGCTGAGAGCATATGCTGTTGAAGGAAACTGACAACTGAGCATCAGATATCTCAATGGACTGATGTGTATATATATATGTTAAAAAAAAAAGTTGAATATCAACTGTTAAAAACCCCACATCTTTATGAATTTGTATACTACTTATTTTTATATCCTTCTCAGCTTAACACATATCTTCACCAGTACATGCAAATACTTATGTAGCTTGTTTAACAAATCTATGCAGCTGGGTCTCTCAATGTACATAGACAAAGTCAAATATTTACTTTCAGATAGTTAATCATACTTTTAAAAGCACAAATATCTGATGCACTTCACTAAATTAGAAATGCTTTCTTTGACTGAAAACAAAATTTTTGAGCAAAGGTTACATTTACACCCCCCTTTTAAACACCGGTGATACAGCTTCCACCTTTAACTCAGCAACTTATGTGGGCTCCCACAAAACTGTACCAATATTTTAATACTTGAAAATAGGTACCACTTGGTAAATTTGTACCCTCATTTCCATAGACACTGTTGGGAATGTATCCGTTTTCTTTTGGCTCAATAGGTACGTCTTATTGTGATTTTTTGGTGGCAAAAATCTCTTCTTCCTTTTCCCTAATAGAAATTGGATGTCTAAAACCTAACAGCAATCCTCTACCTGATTTGTACTGACTTGGTAACATCCACACAAGGCTTTGCAATTGTTACGTGTTGTTGTCAGAACCTGCATATACATTTATCTGCATCAGATTATCTTTTACTCATGAACAGATCTATAGGAATATAGGTAATAGGTTTGATAATTGAATATAAAAAAGCCACACAAAAGTATTTTTCCTCTCCAAAGATTGCAATGCATCACTTTAGGCATTACCACATAATACTGTTACAGAAGACTCGGTGTTTAACAGAATGCAACAGTGTTTTAGACAACTGCATAGGATCGATCTCAGTTGGAAAATGTATACCAAGTTAATTGATTTATTTATTAATCCTAGCTGTCCTAATATATATGGTTGTAACCCTTTCCTAAGTTTACACAAAGGAGTGAGGGTGCAGTGTAACAAGCACAATGTGAGAAAGTATTAAGAAAACAAACATTAAATGTAGTAAAACCTTTTAGGTAATTAAAAAGTGATGCAAATACCCTAACACTTGTATTGACAATAAGAGTAAAGTATTCCAAATGTAAAGTTTATCACCCAATTGAGTTTAAAAAGAGAAAGTTTTGTCCCACTAAACTGAAAACAAGCAAACCATGCGTATATATTGAACTGCAGACAATACATAATCCTCCAAAAATTAACATTAAAAAAATTAATAAATCAGCTCCAAAAGTTTGTTCTCCATCTTTTCTCTGCACTATTAATCAGGCTGAGAGAGATTTGTGGTATGAGACAGAACAGTTATTCTTCAAATATTTTAATGCTTGCATGGTGTAGCTGAACTTTTCTAATTCAGGATGCCTGGTTTGTACAGATAAGAACTAACAGTCTTGCTGCACTTTTGTTTTTAACTAGAATCTACTAGATTGCTCACCTTTCCTTATCTTCTACGTCCTGCTGGAAAACAGTAAGAGGGACGGCTCTGCTGTTTGCCAGTCTCTTCCCCAGGCTGCTTTGACCATTCCCGAGCTATCATCAGTCTCAGTTCCCTGTCATAACTAGAAGCAACGCATCCACAACCCAATGTACCAGGCATTATTATTTAGGAGTCTCATATTTTCCCCTCTCACAATTTGCCTCTGCCTCTCCAGCAGGGAGTTCCTGGTTTTAATGCCCACTCTGACCACTGCCAGCAGAAGCAAGCCAGGGAGCTGACCACTTCACGCGGCTAATGACCGAGCGCACAAAGGCTGTCATACGTGCCATGTCTATTTCTGCAATTTCTTTACATGAAATCAAGTTTGGACAGCAAGTGATAGGTGTGCAGTGGTCAAGAGGCATTATCAATGGCAGACGATGACTGGCAGTCCTGCACAAAGGCCCCTCACCCATTAAAGGAGTGTAGTTACCAGTCCCTGACATGCACATTTCTGACATCCTGCTCTGTCACGTCTTATTCTTGATTTCAGAAGGTTTGCAAAGCCAATGCAAGAAGAAACGTGAGGCTTATAAGCAAGATCTCAGAATGTCACATTAAGTCTACAGAGCAGAAAATTCAGCACCATAACTACAACGCTGATGGAAGAGGACACGTGAACACTCAGCAGCAACGTACACGTACCTGCAGGCTAACAAGACTGTAAAGCAAAATTATGATGAGGAATATGTGTTTTAGCAAAATATTCACCATGGTGACTTCTCAACTTTTTGGTATGTCATTCTAAACAATGCAGAAAATACCCACATGTATCTCTGTAACAAAGACTGTGAGAACTACCATTTTATGCACCTGAATTGTCTAAGGCTACATTGAACTTGAAAAGTTGGATTACCTGAACCCCTGGGTCATCTTCATCTTCAGGATGAGGTGATGGTGGTGGAGTTTTTTCCAAATCTGAGTTTTCAGAACCTTCCTTTCCCTTGTTAACTTTTTTCTTTGCAGCACTAGTTTCCGAATCTGTTTTCTTGTTACTGAAACAGATATATTTTTTATCAGTATCTGTATGAAAATGTAAGCAAACAGCAATTAACAAAACATATAATCTGCGAGATGTTTGTTCTCAGTGACATCATTATTTTCAACTGCTTTCCTTATTTAAGTATTTAAACACAACTGTAAAATCAATGATGCACAGACCATGGCTAGACACTTCCGATTCCTTAACAACAGACACGTCGCTGCTTTCCTTCAAGATCTCAGACAGTGACACGGAGTATGTATTCAACAAGAAACTAAAAACGAGACTGGAAAGGAAGAGCCGCTTCTCTTCAAAACCTGCACTTTCTGAAAGAGGTGTCTGGGTAACCTGACACATGTGACAAGAAACAGGAGAACACATGTCTTGATATTAAGTGTGCAGACCAGGTAAGCAGAACCAGGAGAAGTGTTACCAAAACAAAGGACTGAATGAGAAAATTCTTCCTTTTCTTCTACCATCCCTGCTATTTCCAGGCAGGAAAGGCAATTTTGTGTCAGCTCTGAGAGCACTCAAACAGCCTCTACCCAAGCAACTGCAGATTGTATGGGGGGAAAATCACCCGGTTGATACCTCAGCATCTCCACGATACTAGAAAGCTGTGTTCACTGACGGCAGAGAAAGGTTTTGGGGGGTGTTTCTCCCCCTCTTCCCCACAGAAACATTTGCCACCTGAGGAGCTGCAACTGCATCTTGACAATTGCACTCAGAGGTCTGGAAATAGATGAGGACATACATTGCAAACTCCAGCTTTAAATGCATCATCACCAAATCACACATGGAAATGACATTCAGCATCGTGAGGGTGAAAGTTTCAAATCGCAATGAATAAGTAGTTGGTACAAGTTAGTAATTTTAAGCACATTCAGCCTTTGAGTCTCATGTGGGTTTTTTTCTAGTCTTTTTTCCCCTCTGTGGTCAACCCCCCTGGCCTGTTACTGATTTGACAGGCTAGATGTGGAAAGTTGCTGAGATGTTTAAGAGCAGTCGTGTGCTGGTACCAGCAATCAGTGAGCACAGGTCAACAAACATTATGTCAGCCACTTTTATATGGTTTCTGCACCCGTAACATTTGAATTTCCTACATGGGATGCTGTCTGGGGCTTGTTTTTCCTTCGTAATACCCTGGCCTTGTACCTTCTCAAAGAGCTTTAAGCTCATAGAACCATAGAGTCATTTTGGCTGGAAGAGACCTTTGAGATGATCAAGTTCACCCGTTCCCCCAGCAGTGCCAGAGCACCACTGACCCATGTCCCTCATCACCACAGCTTGGAAACCCCTCCAGGGATCACGGGGATTCCATCCCCGCCCTGGGCAGCCTGGGACAGCCCTGGACAACCCCTGTGGGGAAGAAATTGTTCCTCAGCTCCAACCTAAACCTCCCCTGGGGGAACCCGAGGCCAGTTCCTCTTGTCCTGTCACTTTTTCCTTGGGAGAAGACATCGACCCCACGTGGCTCCAACCTCTTGTCAGGGGGTTGTGGAGAGTGATGGAGGCTCAGGGGAGACCTTTTTTCTCCAGGCTGAACCACCCCAGGTCCCTCAGCCTCTCCTCACAAGGCTTGAGCTCTAAACACAGGGTTGTTCATTTTGGTCAGAGAAGTTGCTCCACTGCAGGTGTATTTTAGAGCGTATTTAAAATTCCCGGATGTGGTTGCACACCGTTTCGGGACCAGGACAGGTCAGTTGTGGCACTATCCTCTCTTCTAAGGGGAGCCCCTTGCATTTCAACTAACGTCAACTTCAAAGAGCAGAAAGACCGGGAGTTTCGGAAATTAATTTGGATTATTGTGATGTTACAGGGCGCGATGCAGCTTTCCTCTAAAAAACAACCCAAACCCAAACCAAAACACCTCAAACGGTGACAATTTAAAGGACAGAAATAGAAGGGGGTGTGTGGGGGAGGCGATGTGGGACAGGGCGGAGAAGAGCAGCGAGGGGAGGAGAGGGGCGCGCGCATCCCGCCTCCCTCGGGCGCGCGGGCGGGCGCGCGGCTCCCCTCGCGGCGTTTGTTTCCGCTCTAGCTGCCACCAATGGCACAAAAGCCGCAGCTGAGCGCGGGGGGCCCCCTTCGCCTTTCATCCGCGCGCCGAGAGCGCTCCCGTCGCCCGGGCAACCCGCGGCCACGTGACCAGCACCTGCTCCGCTGGCTGGCGGCCACCGACTGCAGCCATCTGCTTCCCGCCGTCAGCGGCGGCGGCGGCGGCAGCAGCGCCCGGGCGCTGCCGGCACCTGCGCGGCCGCGGCCTGGACCCGCCTCCCCTCCGCCCGCTCTCTCCCCCCTCATACACACGCCACCGCCTTTTATCAAATCGCCGCCAAACCGCTTCCGAAAAATAATAAAGAAAATAAATAGATAAATAAATAAATGGAATAAAAAAAAAAACAAACCTCCACAACTTTGTGTATTTCCCAGATTTAGGTGGGAGGTGAGGCAGCCCGGGGAGCTGGGTGGCCGCCAGGTGAAGCATAGAAGTGTTTCTGGGTGGGAAAGACCCTCAAGGTCGTCAAGTCCACCCGCTCCCCCAGCACTGCCAGGGTACCACTGACACATGACCCTCAGCACCACAGCCTGGAAACCCCTCCAGGGATCACAGGGACTCCACCACTGCCCTGGGGAGCCTGGGACAGCACTGGACAATCTTTTAGTGAAGAAATTTCTCCCAACACCCAACCTGAAGGTAGCTGACAGGCTTGGTGCTTCCCACCCCTGACTCCCAGTCCATCAGAGCACAGCACGCCGTTAAGTTCAGTTGTTTCTGTGCCATTATGTCCAGTCGTCATTACCGTGCCCCGGGTGAACAACGGGCTTAAAGTCAGGAAGAACAGCACGACCTAGGTTGGATAAAACCTCATTTTGCTGGAAGACCAGGAGCCACTAATGAATGCTGGCCTCCCAGCCTCCCTTCCGCTCTGCCTGCCCCGCTCCCAGGCGCTCACCGCCCGGCCAGGCCCAAACAAAGACCCTGCCAGCGACTCCAGCGGCAGGTCCACCCCAACAAAGGGTTTTTTCTACCTTCGGTCAGACCTTTCCCCGCTCTTAGCTGGGAGTCCCTGCTGCTACGGGTATTTCATGACCTATATATACACCCCCAAGCCGTGCCTCCACGTACTGAGTCACTGTCGGGAGCAGAGATGTGGGCGAAGCAATTTGGACACAGTTTCAAATCTCCCCCCTCCACCCCTTGCCCTGCCAGGTAAAAAGAGTCACATGAAAAAGAGCCACCAACTTTGGGAGAACAAAGCCCCGTGTGCAGCTCCAACGGGAATTTAAAGTTCTACATTCAGCAGAATAATTCTCTTATAAAATCCACGGCTACTGTTTCTTTCAAGGAAAAAAAAAAAAGGGAAAGTGAAGTACAAACAAACCCCCGAAGAGCAGCACCGTGCCCTTGAGCGAGGCGAGGCACCGCTTCCCCCTGCATCATGCACCCGAGGACCTGCACCTGGCCAGTGAGAGCATCAGCTTCCTTCAAATTGTTCCAGCAACTGCTGTTCCTCTCCACCTTCCCACAGAGCTAGTGTGAGCTGGTCCTGACAATCAAACATACCCACTTCTGACAGCCTTTCCGCTTTCCAGCGGATCATACCCAGTCTGTTCAGGAGCAGTGTCAGCCTGGACCAGAATTACCTTTCCGCACGCAAGTACAGGCGGGTCAAAACCTGTTCTTAGAGCCTTTGCCATTACCATGAGGGGCTGTGTGTCAGTGCTTTAATGCTGGGTGCACAGCTGATAGTACTCTCCAAATCTGGCAACAGGGAAGGCCAACTGTAATACACACATTTAGACAACTAGCTCTCATATTTATTTTTACACACGCATGAATGCAACATTTAGCCAAATCCCACGAGAACAGAAGACAGAGTCCAGTCCCGAAACAAGAACTAAATATCTGGCAGAAACTGGAATAGTATTTGCCACACACAAAACACTAAAATATTTTACAACTGTCAGTTAAAACCGGTTCTTCTACACCGGTTATACAAAGACAGACATTTCAGATTAGATGCTTTACAATCTAGCTGTCCAGTACCACTGTCTGGTTTCATCCTCTTATCCCCGAGGACAGCAGAGCATACTGACCACAGGGGATCAGTAGGAGGACAACCTGCAGAAGGTCAGATGAGCAAACAATGCGAAGGAAAACAGGCTGAAGAGGAAAACAGTAAGTAGGACAACTGAAAAGGAAGCTTGAATTACAATTTGAGAACGAGTATCTGAATTCTGACAAAGTGTTTTGTGTCAGTTAGTCAAGCAGCCACCTACAGAGCTAGGTCAAACTCCAGGAGCTTTCAGGGCCAAACCATGACTCAAAAATACCCCAAAAAGCATGGCATGGTTTGCAGGATTAAGAGGGAAAGTAATTAGCCTTTACGTTTACATTGCAAAACCGCTTCATCTGATCTGCGTAACTGACAGATCTGTTTATTGGTATAATTTGATGATGCCCATCAGGATTTGGTTGATTCTTTTTTCTGTAATTCAAACATCTAAAGTCAGTCAGATGGACTAGGGATCCCTATTTTACTGCTTGGGAACACTGTCCTATAACAAATTCATGATTGGAACCTGGCTTAGAGAACTTACACAACCACTGCTGAGCATCTAAAACATAAAAATCCTCCCCAAACCAAGCACAAAAAACCCCAAACCAAACAAAAAAACCCCCAAACTCCTCATCTCTCAAGATGTTAGAGCTGGGAGACTTTCTGCCTTACCTGAGGAAAACAACTATCTTTTAATGCTCCTAGGGTAATCAAAACTTTTGTAATATATAAAATCTGATAAAAAAGAAAAAAAGTAGGAAAAACAAGACACAACAAATTGTTTGGTTTTCTTTTTTAAACTCAGCCAACTTAGTATAAAGGACACTTTGGTAACACAGCAAAGCCCACAAGGCCTATGTGCAGCAGATATCTGGCAGCTGAGCTGGTTCGAGAGGGACACGAGGACAGGTGTGAACAGGAAGAGCCTCAGTGGACGCGCACGTGGAAATCTCACACGACTTCCTGTTCTCTCCCACAGGCAGCTCCTTCCTGCCTTGCTCAGGATGATCCGAGCTTGGGAGTGGAAACCACTACCACCGCCTCAGGACCTCTCTTCCTGTCCTCCAGCTCCCCAGGGTCTTCCCGCTTCCGCAGCCAGGAGCCATCATCCCCTTCCCGATACAACAATGACTCCTGTACGCCAAAAAAGCCCATCTCCACCTCCCTCTGGAAGGCATTCCCCCCGCGAGCAGCAACCCACGCGTGGGAAGGATGAAGAGTTTCCCCTGCCACAGGGAGGAGAGGAAGCGGGTAAGAGCAGCCCTGCAAAGCACAGTGCAGGGCCGGGAGGAAGGACGAGCTCCTGCAGAGAGCTGCCATTCAGCCCTCACAAATAGTTACTGCCTCTCCCACCATCATCGGTGGCCACTCTCTAGGGTTTCATAGGAAGCAGCAGGAGAGATATCAGCTGTGCTGCAGCGTGATCTTCTCAAACAGGTGGTCCCCATCTCCTCCAGGGACAGGCACAGGAGGAGCAGACATCTGAGCCATGACTTTGCAATTCAGTAGGACTACTGGCCTTTCCCTGTCCATCTACTTTTGGAATAATCTGCCTGCTTTGCATGTGCCTGCAGCTGGCTCTGTAACATTAAGAGCCCACGTAATACTCAGCACCCGCACAACTTAATAAAAACCCTTCATTTGAGATCTCACGCACACCTACAGTTTGCTTTCAAACCCCTCTAGTTTTGTTCAACACAGATTTGTTTGCAAATATTGGTTTGTTTTTCCAGCCACTGCTCTATTTATCTTTCTGTATGGTCAGGATTGGGATAACATCCACACATTACGAGTGTAAAGGTACAGGTTCACATGTGATCTTTCTTTCAAAACATGCAGTATAACACACTAGGAGCTCATCTGGGCATTTTCTTTCTTTTTAAGATGCCATGGGACACACAACTCAAACAAGCATGAAATGAACCAGTTCCTTCCATCCTCCAGTCTGACCGCTGTCACCCCATCGAGGTGCATTTTCAGTAAGGCAGGCTGTTCATTTTGTCACAACTTACACCAAAGACAGAAGAGGTGCAAAGGATAAATTTCTGGGGTTTTGTTGTTGTTTGCTTAATAAAAAGATTATACTGTTTGTCAAAATTGGAATTGAAATAAGAGAAATTATGAGCTGTATTAAATTACAAAATGGTTAAGATACTTAAATACCAGATTTTTAAATCCATTTGTATAATCTGTGTCAAAGTGAACTATCTAGGAGTTGTTATGCTCAATCCAATAAATTATTGCTCTTCGATAAATACTTTTTTTATGTCTGACTTGATTTACCTAAATTTTACATGAATGCAAAACTCTTCTATTAAAAGTGATCAGCTTATTCAGGAATGAAAGCTACATTTTGCACAGCACTTAGGGATCTAAAAATCACACTACTCCTTTCAGTGCTCAGAAGCAAACCAATGAGCTATATAAGCAGCAGTGGGAAACATATGCCAGATACTAACTTCATCAAAATATTTTACCTCTCCATAATCATCCATAATCTATATTAACTTGCATTAACCTCACTCATCTCAGCTACTGTAATATTTCCTTTCCAGAGTTAGTGCTGCTGAAATACTGTGGTTCAGATGACTAAACCTTTGGACTGCTGATTTATTTAAAAACTTGATTCTGTCACTGAACAGGTTCCCCTGTCTGTGACACTGCCAAAGTAAGCAAATTTCTTTCACTGACTTAAAAAAAAAAATAAATACATCTTTGGCAGCACATCATCCCACCACAGTCGCAGAGTTCTTCAAAGAAGTTTGATACTGAAGCTGAGAAGAGCACAGAATGAGAACAACCTTGTTTTCAACAGAGCATTTGGTAGGAGAGACACAAGCCCGTTATGGGAAAAGTAGGGCTTTCTCCACACCCCTGAGTAAGCGTAAGGAACAGCAAATGCTCTTAATGCTGCTCCAAACATGTTCCTCTCACAGGTAAAACAACAGGGCTTAGTGCTTAACTAGAATACTCTGAAATCATCAGGGAAAAGAAAATACTCTCCTACAAATACAACTAAGCAAGGAGTGATTTGTTCCTTCAAAGGACACATTGCTCCTTTAACCTGCATGGCACGTCCCAAGATTTAGAGAAGATGCACAGAGGTAGATGTTAGGGTTGAGTGGACGGGACAGACTATGTTCTGAGGTCTGCCGTCCAGCGCAGCCACAGGAACCCTTGCATGGTTTTGAGGTAGACTCCTTCTAACCACTGCTTATTAAGCAAAGCTTCATTGTAGTCAAGGCCTTGTAAAGCCACGCTAATTGAGCGGTCTGGCAGTAAAAGTTTTTTTACCTCTTGGTGGCAAAAATAGCTGAGACATTGCCTGGTCAGACTTGAAACCCCCACATACAGGGGAACAGAACAAAAAAAAGGTTGTTTGAGCTGATTAGGGCATTTTGGTTTCAGAATGACATACCAGGAGGTACGTAACTTAAGAGTCTTTCTAAGCTGTAAACTGCTATGTATGTAAACCCCATCCTTAGGACAGCCTGGAACACAGCTAAGGTAACTGCTGTTCAATTGTAATTTACTGAAGAGTTAATAGAACCTGTTCAGGACAACACTGGATTTTACAAGCCAGCATTTATAAATTCTTCCGGACACATTGTCTCTGCTAATATAGAAACTTCTCCTTCTTGCTAAAGGGACAAGTAACATCTTACTGTCCATGCCTCATTTAGCCCTAGAGCTGTATCAAACCTAACCAATAGTCAGTCTTGTAGAATATATGCAAAGCTGATTCATTAACTGCAATTTTTAAACCCTAATACAAATGGATTTTGCAAACTGATTTGGATTAACCAAGTCTGGCTGTGCTTCCATCTGGAAGTTATATTTTATAACACTAGCCACATCTTGAAAAACAGATTCAGATGTTTGGAACAAATTCAGAACAGTTGTAAGAAATTCTAGGTACAAATGAAAAAAAAAATTGAGCTTTAATGTCTTTTTCCTCTCAGTTTTCTTTCAAGTAGGCATTTATAATCATAGTGTTTAGAGAGTTGAGGGGTAAGGAAAGAGTCCGTGTTATTACCTATGACGTATTTACTCATGTGTAACGGTAGCTTGCGCGCTCTCATACTACTCTGCAGCATTTTAAGCCTACCCTGATAAAAGGCCACGATGCTGAGTGAAAACAGTTCAGAATCAGGGTGGAAGCATCTGGTCTATCCACAAAGATTTTCTGCTAGGAAAATTGTCTTTGCATGAGACAGCAAAATGAATATAATCCCTACAGCGAGGAAACATCAATATCCATATAAAAGTGCCTTTTTAACAACAGAGATTGCAGCCCACGAGTTGTGTCAGTACAAAATAGCGTCTGGAAGGGTTGTACAACTTGTGACAACACTAAGTACCCATCTCACTACTTTATTTAGAGAAAAATGTCATCAAACCTTTTTTACCCTAAGCCTTCATGTCTGGATTCGGCCAAACCAACATTAATGTTGAAGCACTTTAATTTCTTAATACACAAACCACAAGACGAGGACAGATGAGCATTACGAGGGTTAGTTTTGAAATCTAACACATCCAGGAATTTTTATGCCTTGAAAAGAAAACTTAACCTTCTGCCTTGTTCCAGCTTGTTTAAAATAACTGTGAAGCCACAAACAGGAAAGCTAAACAAGAGAAATGTGCCCAAGCTCCTCAAAAACATGATGATGTAGTTGGTAGAAGGCAAACGACAAAACAAGATTTCCTCTCCACCCACACCATTTAGCCCAGATGCTCTAGAAATCCTGCAAACACGCGGGGTTTTGCATACAGAAGTTTCCTGACTTACCTTGCCTTTTTGCTGGTCTTGGCTTTTGGCGTGGTATTTTTTGCTTTCTTTTCCTTTGGCTCTTTAGGGGTCTTAGGGACTTTGGGGGTCTTGGGTTCCTTCTTTTCCTTGGGTTCTTTAGGATCCTTCGGTTCTTTTTTTGCCTTGGGCTTTTTCTTTTTCTTCTTCTCTTCTTGGGAGCAATCCACTGAGTTTCTGCTTAGATTCTGGCTGTCAAGTCCCCCAGGAAAGTCCTCCTTACCAAAACCTTTACTGGGACCTTCTGCAGCAATGTGATTGTTTTTCTTTTTCTTCTTCTTTTGCTGTGGCTGCGGCTCGATCGATGGCAGATAATCATCGCTTTTCACTAGCTGGGTATTCGGTCCACTAACCTGAGTCATATCCGGCACTGGTTTCTCTAAAAAGGGTTCTGACGGAGAATGCTGTGAGAGGCAAATAGAAATAAAATTGTAGATTTGCAACTTTTGATTTCTAAAACTTTGCTCTTTCAGAACGCAAGGTTAGGGAGGGAGAAAATACTACGCAGCAGATTAACCTAGGAGCACGTCTGAAACATCATACGGTAAAACAGTAACAACCAAGGTTTTCTTTAGCTAAAACACTAGCAAAATGACCAGAAATTCTTCATATAGCAAGGGTAATATTATTCTAAAGCTTGTATCTAAAGTGGATATATAGAAAATATTTACAGTCTTCAACATTTAGATGCAAAAGGAAAGTTACTGTTATTTCAGATCTCTCAAAATAGTTGTTCATAACATGAATAACTTGTTAAAAATTATTCAGCTGCACTGGAATTTTGTTCTCTGGGGAAAAAAAAACATTGTTAAAGTTGGTTTCTAGACATGCAATGGAAAGTAAAAGTATATTCACAGGCTGCATTTATAAAAAAATTAATCAAGGCAATTTACATCAGTTCAGCTGTGACTGGAAGCGTTCTGATCAGTAGGTGAAAGATTAAGCCACTTTAAAATGTGATATAATGTTACCATTGATGTTAAAGTTCCAGAACTCCCTACTTGCAATCAAAACGGATTTGTTCCTGCTACAGATTGGACACAGAACTAAATTAAGTGTTTGTGAACCTGCAAAAACATCCTGTTTCAAAGTCTGTAGGGTGTGTTTTGGGTTTACACCAGACTTACAGAGTTCATGCAAACCTTTGTATAATTACACAAATGTCAAGTGCCCGGACTAAACATATTGGATATATTTGCAACTTCTCTTCATGGTTCTCTTCTACACAAAGATCCATGAGTCTGCACTGCCTAAGGTCTGACGTGACTTTGCAGCATTTCAAAGCTCTGACCTGCTTCTCCTCACTGCCTGCACACGTTATAAACACAGGATGACAGTGCTTTTCAAGAAGAAAAGTAATAGCACAACACCACAGCGATGCCCTTCTTGCAACTGCATGTCTGGTCAGACCACTTCCCCACCCTCTTTCTATTTCTCCTCCTTTTCTCTTCCCTAAAGATTAAGTGGGGATGATTCTAGGTGGGAGTTCCCCATTAGCCGTGGTCACAAAGTTTAACCATTTGAGATGTCTGATCTATTGAACTGGGGAGAAGAAAGGTTTATAACAAAGCAGAATTTCACTTCTAGGAACAGCAGTACCTGGGTAGCTGTTTGTAACGTTACTCAAAATGTCCTTTCCCCCGCTTTTTATTCAAACTGCACTTAGGAGCAGCAAGTATGCAAACAAATGACTAAAAACCCAACCCCTGGGCATAAAGAGAAATGATGAGCACACACAGACTTTAGCCACCTGGATCTACAGCCGTGAACTGTAGGAAAAACAATGGAGATTGAGGAAATAAAAATTCTTAATATCATTACATGAGAAAGTGAATGCACGTGTACTTTCCCAGGACACATCAATATAGTTTTCTGAATGTAAACAAACTGAACCAGTGAGGTCCTGACTATCACCAGCATTTCTTCACAGCATCAAAAAACCCCTCCTGTCCCCTGAATAGACTCACATGCTCAGAAGCTACCCAGGCAGCAGGACCAAGGATGTTAAGAAGTGAAGACAACTTTCTGTTGGAAGAGGTTTGAACAGTACAAGCTGGATACTACAGTTCTCCATGGAAGAGACACCCAGACAAGAGGGGAAAAAACCTCAGTGATGGACTGAAGATCTGTCTCAGCTTAACCAAGAACTTGCCAGGGTGAATTCTCCATGTTTCTGTTCTCCACTTGTTTATTAAGCTACACCTTTTAGTGCAACAGGGGCTTAGTTGCAGTGGAAACTCATCTCTAATGCAAACCCAATGCACCCACTGCATTAGCACCACCTCGGTCAGCCCCACCTCAAGGCAATCTCATGTCAGGCACACTGAAGTATGAACCAACACCTCTTCCAGAAACCTGTAGCCACCATAGTACCTTCATGCTGGAAAGTTCACAAAGACTGGAGATCTGTGTAGAAAACACTTATGCCAGAAGTCAGTGGTGCCAGTGAGCTCTGCAGTCCAATTATGCATTAGATAAAACAGATTTTTTTTTTTTTTTTAATTTTTAATTTGGTCTTCTAATTGCTTTTGAATTCAGTCGCCTGAACTGAATGTCTCCTCACACTTGTTCTGTCACAGAACAAAACTGTCTTCTGTGTACCTCAGACCGCTATGTTCTAACATTTTTAGGTAGGACAAGACAGGAACATTACACAGATCTCCTGTAAGTACTTATCCAGAGGTTTTTCACAGCAGTACTTCTAACCAACATTTTCCCAAGGTAGTCAATATTTTTCTGTATTGTCTGTCATTTCATATCTCACATCCTACATTTTTCAGAGACCTTGAGTGCAAGTTTCATCCATGTCTTCACTGATCTGCCCACTGCAATACTCAGCCCTCTTTTTAAATAATGTTCACTTGCTGTGTTTAACACATAAGAAATCTAAGTTTTTCTTCGCATTATTTGCAAAATTTCTATTGAGCAAGCACCTCTGACACTACAGCATTTATTTGCCATATTAAGAGAGACTTTTACAACTATCTGAAAGGTTAATTATAAGGCACAACATTTCTAGAACAAATCAGAATTAGAAGTTTAATTTATTTTTCTTCCTCTTAAGCACATGAAACAGCCAAGGCAACAAATATTAAAACCCACAAGAAATCCAGTAATGCCATGTCAATTTAATTCTGTAACATTTTCCAGGTTGCAGCTTCACTAGTGACATGACTTGATATCACTATGAAGTTGTATACGTGCTTGAGTATTCTCATTACCCTTTTAATCTAACTCCAAAAAATTAGTCTTTGTCTCCCTTCTAAGACTCGTGGGTTGGGTTTTTTTGTTTGGTTTGTTTTAGAAGTCTGAACAGCAACTTTCAGCACAGTCATCAACAAACCAGAATGTAAGGCAGACAGCTTTCCAAGTCTCCACAACAGCCCTGTCAGCCCTTCATGACTTGACATTTGTGGTTTTAACGTCAGGTCTGGCCAGAAGGCACAGCACCAGGAACGGCAGCGACTGTTGCCACACTGTGGTACTCAGTAACTCAGGCTGGAAAAAGTCATCCTAGGAAAATTCAGATTATTAAACCTCAAAGTTTATCCACAGCAGGCATTCTCAGGCTCTAAAACAACTCAAGACTATCCTTTCGACTGAAACATTATGCATGAAACAAACAGTAGGAAAACAACCAAACCAAACAACTAACAAGCAAAAAAAACCCCAAACCAACCAAAACAAACCAAAACCCCTAACAGCTTACTGCCTTCTACTTCCAGTACCTAGTATACAAATAAAAATACTGTGTTTTCTGTTCCTATCATTCACAATCCCCCAGACATTAATCTACAAGAAGCCATCTCTGCCCTAATTAGGCCTTGGTTAGATAGATTTCATAATTGCTTAAAAATACATTACTTTTGCCACACGTCCCTTCTGCAGTTTGGCACGTTTTGCAATTCCCTGATAGATGATCTTTTCAATTGTAGCACTCTTTCAAAGAAACGGGTGTGATGAACTTTATTTTTCTAGGAAGTCTGTGCCTCCACTTTTGCAATCTGCTAAAACAGTTTATCCCTAACTGACAACCCCACATTGCTCCCTAGTGTGAAGCTGGGTAGGAGCAGCATGAATCTAGTGAAGAGATCAGAAGCAGCTCAAAAGATGCATTTTCTTACCCCAAACCAGTGGTCTGCTCACACTTAGGAAGGGAGGAAAGGAAGAACAGGTTTTCACTAGTAAATATTAGATTAAACCTACCAGAGGGAATTATTTCAAATAGTTCTACTTCTTTAAATCTACAAAGGATTAACTCTAGTTACAGGGTCACGATTTTGAATGAAAGAACCCCATTTTCCATTTACAAAATTTTTAAAGTATGTATATTACAAGTTTTTACCAAACAAAAATAGAAACAATTATCTGCATGCTTCACAGAAATCGCTTCTCCTGCTGCTTTTAGTAATAACAAAGCCATAATTTAGGATGTTGGCACAGAATTTAATCTTCCCCAGGAAAGAAACCAGTGAAGATTAAACACAAATAGGTATTCATTCTATTTGATATTGCAACAGAATCATATTTTTGGTATTATTTGAAATAAGGTGAAAAAGGTGCTCAAAAATATTGGTGTGTTTACTAGACCCACATCTCTTTAAATCTTTTAGAGAAAAGCTGTTTTTGTAAACATTTAACAAAGAACAGATGGCCTGTTTTAATCATGCGAAAAAACCTGGAGCTCACATTAATACTCCTACCACCGACTACTGGGGCTGGTCACCTCCCGAACCAGCAGCATGGTACAGTCTTCAGTAACAGCATTTAATTTTACAATGGACCTTTTCTCATCAATTCCCACTGCTTGGCACTTAATCAATGTTATTAACGTGCGACATCACAATGCTGGACACTCCTAAAGATCCCAGCTTATTAGAGCAAAACAGAGATTCTTCAGGAACTCTGAGGAGTTCAAATCATTTGTAGCTCAACAGGTCACCCAGGACAGGAATATGCTGTTGCATTATCAGTAAAACCCAACAATATCCGAGCAGATAATAAATGAAAACACTACTTGAGAAATTGTTTCCCGAGTGCCAAAAAAAAATATAAATCTCACTTTTCTGGAATATTTGAACTTGCAAACATCACCAAGGATTGAAAAAAATTAAAACTGAAGCTGCCTGCGTTTCACAGCTGCTTGCAGGTTTAGAGCTAAGCTCGTCCCCCGCAGCCCCCAGCACGGCCAGATCTCTCCAACTAGGCCTGTTACGTGAAGTAGCGCGATGGACGGGACGCAGGATTAGCCCAGCGAGGGAGGTTAAGGAGGAGAATCTTTCTGTTGCTGTACAAGGATTGAAGCCACAATCAACTGTACTTAAGCACTGAAAGTAGCTGCATGTTGCTTCCCTAGCAGAGCAGCGACTTGAGCCAATATTGAGCTTTAAGAAGTATGAAGCAAGAGCAGTAAAGGATATGACAAGACTCGGCTAACTTCATGAAATTTAAACATCAGCACCACCATAAAAAAAGCTCCTTTTTACTATGACTACTTTCATTTCCCTCACGGGTGCTGCCAGACTCCCTGGTCTTTTCCGTATTTTAAAAAACAATTTACTGCAACCACACTTTCTTTATATTTTCTTGAACTTTGGTTTATTAACCAAGTTGTGTAACAGCAGAGCGAGTGCTGAACCAGTTGCCACTGGCTCCACCAGTACGATATACTGGCTCTCCAATAAGATATACGTACAACAGATAATTTCACATTGGATAAATCCTTACTGAACATTCTCATCTGCAGCAACTACATCATGTGAAATTATCACCTTTGCTTTGGAAAAGTGAAAACAGCACCCTGTGACCAAAGAAAATTTTTTTAAAACAGAAGACAGTCCAACAGCATTGCTTTTGGAAGCAGCTCTACCTAGTGCTATAGAAATCCCTTGTTTTGAAATCATATCCTTCCCAACAGCACAATGCCCAGGGTGTTAAAAGCCATCACACGCAGAAATTGCTCCATGATTCTTCCTTTCAAAGATTCATGAAAGGATTTATCATCCCTCTGGATTATTTAGAATAAACTACTCATCTTGACTATCCTCCAAACAAATCATTTGGAAAGCTTCCATGTCATGTTGCTATACGGTGCTTTGTCCACGCAATTCTCAACTTGTCTCGTCAACGCTTTCAGCATTAGTCCTGTCTGGGTGCTCCCTCCATCTGAAACACGCTCCAGCTTTTCTAGACCAACACAAATATTTTTCAGACATTGTCCGTCTGCAAAACTCACACATCAGTAAAAATTCCAGAGTGAACAGGAATCAACACCACCTCCAAAATCAAACCAAACACCAGAACCTGCACTCCTCAACCCCCCCCCCAGAACCT
>JANIJG010001806.1:0-23382 GCA_024611175.1 Megaceryle torquata | reverse complement strand
TACAGACCCCTGAGGGACACCCCTTGTCACTGCTCTCCATCTGGACTTTGAGCCATTGACCACTACCCTCTGGATGCGACCATCCAGCCAATTCCTTATCCACTGAATGGTCCACCCATCAGATCTGTATCTTTCAAACTTGGCGAGTAGGATATTGTGGGGGACTATGTCAAAGGGCTTGCAGAAGTCCAGACAGATCATATCCATAGGTCATCCCATGTCCACCGACATAGTCATTTAAAAAGTACTATTAAAAAAGACTGTTTATTTGGAATTCAGATATGAAAAAAACCAAAAAGAATGTTATAGGACAAGAATATTTTAAGTGCTGTGTCATTAGACCAAAAGCTTACAATAAGAAGCTTACAAAGCCTGTCTTTTTACATTACCTAGTCAGGACAGGTGTAATGGAACTTGGATATGACTAGTTAAAATTTGATAAATTAAAAAATCTTTCCCATGGAACACAAATAGTACTTGATACTGCTTGTCAAAGATAACTAAAGGGTAAGGCATTAGATGGAATAACAGATATGTAGACATATATAGGTGATGTGGCTATGGTTAGAATAACTTTTGGAAGGACTGTAAACTCTCATGCTGCCAAGTGAAAACACATTTTTTCATTTGAGGTTTAAAAGGAATTTTTATATCATATAAATTCCCTTATCTTCAGGATTTTGTGTACCTATTTCCACCCATCAGCCATCTTCTGAGCATAAGCAGCAATACAATCTCTTCTCTGCAAGGCTTCCTGTTTTCATGCAGCTGCTAGGAATGTAGTGCATTTGAAATCTCTATGCTTTTGGTACATAGCACAAGTTTGCAGGTCAGACTTGGAGTATAAGCTATTTAAAAATGTCTCATCACATTTATTTATGACCTGTTTACCCAAAGGTCACTTTTTTCCCCATTCATACTCTGATTATCCATGCCCATGCAAAAGTCGGTATCCCTTTAACCCAAACCCCTAAATAGATCTGCAATTTGAACTCAGTCAACCATAGTTACTGCAATTCAGTTTATCTTCTTGTAATAAACTTACATTGCCACTGTGTATATGGGTAATGGACTTTGCTTAAGGTAGGATTTCATATACGTGACAGATCAATAACTCAAATTAACCATGTACCTTGAAGTTTGACTTCCAAGGACTAGAGCATCTTTGTTTACCAAAGGCACGAAGACTTCTCTGAAATACTAACTATAGTGTATCTCACAGCTTATTTGTCCCAAGCTCACAATGCCTCTTTGAGCACTCTCTGCGCTAAGCAAACTGCAAACAAAACTGTGCAAACAAAACTGTACAAACAATGTACGTATGGTCTCTAAGTTGATTATTTTCAGATAATCTGTTATACATGGGTGGAAAAAGTCCTGACTCTCTCTACATCATCAAACTCTTCTCTCCATCCTCATGGGGCACACAGGGAGAAACCTGCTGAGAATTAATCCATAAAAATTATGTTGTTACTTTGTGTGGTATGTGTAGCCTGTATCTGAAGAAAATGGTAGTTCTGTTTTTTGCTGTCTTCAGTATGGATCAAGTGGATTCAGGAACCATGCTGTTACAACAAGGAAATTTATTTGCCACAGATATTGAAATGAGTTCCTGCTGTGATCTTTGTGAAGGATTAACCATAACAGGCTATAAATAGGTACATTTATATCAAATCCCTCATAGATGAACCTCATGGACCTCTTTGGGAGAACAAGAACAAAAGGGATGCTTTTCATGCTATGGTGGCTTGAGTTAGATCCCATTTAGTAGCACTTTATCCTTGACTACTTCTTTTTCCAAAGCAAAGCTAAATCCATATTGCAATGACAAATGAGTTGTTCACGAGAGGCTAGTTGTGGGTACTGATACTTTTTGTCTAACAATTGCATATCTAACAAGGCCGAGCTTGGTTTTGTCATCTACTTTGTTATCCACTAGATCCTGTGTATCTGCTTTCTGTCTCTATGCAGATAGAGACTTCTTTTACACACACCCACACCTACTATATGACTTCTTTCAGCTGGAAAACCCTTTCAGGTGAGGAACTATCCTTTAGTATATGTATGCACTTTATGTAGTACAATAGGATTCCATTTTGAATAAGAAAAAATTAAAGATTAAAAAGTATACTAAGACAACCATATACTCTGGTAAAACAGTAATTTCTGAGCTTCAGGTGGCATGGATTTCTTGTTTTGTTTCATCAATGCAATGATACAGAGAGGAAATTTTCACATAGCAGATGTAATGTGAACTTTGAATAGTCAATGTTGATTTTGGTCAACTAAAATTTAAGAGCTCAAAGGTGATAAGTTAGATGAGGTTCAGAAAATGGCATTAATATAAGAGAAAAAAGGTTCTTGTGGGTCATAGCAAAGATTCATCTAGCCTACTAACTTGTGCACATCAGAGGTTATGATGCAAATGTATAACAACGGGGCACATAAAGGCTTTAATCTGAACTATTCTCAATTTTGAACTTGTTTTCACCCATGAGACTATTTGAATCAAATGTGGTTTCAGTGTATCATGTAAATTGCATTTAATTTTAGTTTACCCTGAAGGCCCCATAAACTTCTAGCATTCACAACATCATGTGGCACTCTTGAATATCTGAGCAGCCACCTCCTTTATTATGAATCTGGCTTATACTAGTTTCATATTATACCCCCAGTTCTTATATTGCAAGAGACAGTGTGCAATTTCTCTGTATTTACTGTCTCTTTGTCAGTTTGATTCATAGTCCTCTGTCATCTCCATCTCTCTTTTCAAGAGACAAGAGTCTTTTGAAAATGCCAAGCCACTCTGTTGTTTTTCATATGGGAAGACTCCAATGTCACTAAATGTTCTTAACAACATTCTCTGGACTTTTTCCTGTCTTACTAGATCTTACTTTGGAGGACTTAAATAGCAGAATAATAATATTCTCATTTCATTCTTTACACCTTTCTTAGTAATTCCTAATGTTTCATTTGAGTTTTTGACTGCTGGTGAGTACTGAGCTGTTGGTTTTACAGTGCTATCATAATCCCACAGTCCCCACTTAATCAGCTCAGGGCCCATCATTTCATTTGTACATCACTTATATATTCACATTTCCCTTGTGCTTCACTTTACATTTCTCTGTGTACAGGCATTTCTGCTGCTGCTCTCTCTGTTCCAAATGAGTAAGACCTGTTAACTTGTCATGGATAGAACAGAGCAGAGCAAACATGGAACTAAATAGCTTGCTCATATTTTTCCCCTCCTCTCAGGCAGTTAGCTTCCCCAGGATTTGAAAATGCTGATTTATCTGCTAAGAAGCCAGTACACAGACAACAAGCACATTTGTATAAGTAACTGATGCTGAAACGTGAGGTTTGTTAGTTCCAAAAATACAGGCTCTGGACACCTGGCCTAATGTTTCTTCCATCACTCCTTTCCTGTCCTTGCAAATCCAGAGCAGTATCATGTACTATATAAAGGTCCTCCCTGGCTCTGGCTGTCATACTTGCTCCAGATAAGCAGGATACACGTGGATCACTGCTGCACTTGACAAATTGTCTTTTAATTATAGATTTCCTTCCACATTACTATGGTGTTTGTGTTTATATGTGGTATTACTGTCTTCAGTAAGATTTAATCAATGGTTTCCTTCATGATAAGTTATTTTACTCATCTTTTTCCCTATTTTTCACTCTTCTGCAATAGTTTGCCACTGATACTGAACAAGGAATTCTGGCCAATTTTGGTGAGAGTTTTATCACTGCCATTCTAGAAAGTTTTCTACAAATTGGTCTTAAGAGTAGAAATTAAACATTCCTAGTAGCTCATGATCAGTGCCTTTTAAACTGATATTTAGAGCTTTCCCTAAGGCACAGAAAGGTCTTAGCGGTGTTTACCATAGTATTAAATTCCTCAACTGGCACAACAGTATGTGTATTACTGCAATGTCTTCAGAGGGGGGGAACAGAATGTTTTGTCAAGGTCGGGTGTTGCAGTCATTGATCAATTTTTAGTTTGGATGTTAGAAAAATTGCATCAGTTTGTCAAAGTAGCTGCCTACATATCTGATTCATAAGTCTCTAGTTGAAAAACATCTATTCTAGTAACTGGGCTCATCTCATATAAGGTGCTCACAGGCTACCTTTTGTATTGATTGAACTTCAAAAAATGTTTACAACTCTAAATATTATATGCAATTATTAATTTGTTTTCTCCTATTACACTTCAGTAATCACTTTAAAGGGTATTTCTTTAGAGCTCTGAATCTTCCTAGAACCCCCTTTCATCCATCAGTGCACACATAAACTGTTTTAAAATAAGGAAAATAGTTTTATTTGCACAATGTTCTTTCTGTTATATAGTAAAGTCTTTATCAAACTTATTTAATTCTCATTTCATTGTACAAATTTATGTGATGACAGAATAATTTAGACTAGAAAGGACCTCAGGAGTTCTCTAATCCAGATTCCTATGCAAAGCAGGGCCAGCTACAAGGTCAGACGACATTGCTCAGGGCTTTATCCAATTTAGTCTTGAAAATCTCCAAAGATGGAGGGTTTCAGCCTCTCTGCGTAGCCTACTCCACTTTCCTCAGGTGATTTTTTTTTTTTTCCTTTATGTCTACCGGCCATAACTCTTGTCCTTCCGCCAGACTGGACAGGCTGGAGAGGTGAGCTCAGGCCACGTGCAGGGTCCTACACCTGGGCCGGGGCAACCAACATTATCAATATAGGCTGGGAGAGGATATGCTAGAGAGCAGTCCTTTGGAAAAAGACTTGGGGGTACTAGGAAATGAAAAGCTGGACATGAGCCACCATGTGCAATGGCAGCCAAGAAGACCAGTGGAATCGTGGGCTGCATCAAAAGAAGTGTGGCCAGCAGATCAAGAGAGGTGATCCTGCCCCTCTACTTTGTCCTGGTGAGACTTCACCTGGAGTACTGTATCCAACTCTGGAGCCCCCAACACAAGAATGATGTGGGCCTGTTGAGGCATGTCCAGAAAAGAGTCACAAAAATGATTAGAGGGCTGGAGCATCTCTTCTGACAGGCTGAGAGAGTTGGGGTTGTTCAGCCTGGAGAAGTGGAGGCTATGGGGAGACCTAATGGCGACCTTCCAGTACCTGAAAAGGGCCTATAGGAAAGCAGGGGAGGGTCTATTCACAAGGGTTTGTAGTGACAGGACAAGGGGTAATGGCTTTAAGCTGGAAAAGGGTAGGACATTAGGAAAAAGTTCTTTAATACAAGGGTGATAGATCACTGGAATAGGTTGCCCAGAGAGGTGGTGGAGGCCCCATCGCTGGACACATTCAAGACCAGGCTTGATGAGGCTCTGAGCAGCCTGACCTAGTTGGAAATGTCCCTGGTTACTGCAGGAGGGATGGACTAGATGACCTTTAGAGGTCCCTTCCAACAAAATACATTCTATGATTCTATGACTGCCTCCATCTTCTCAGTAACCAGCGCACAGATATGGGCAGGCTACTGTTAAGTAACCCCAAGGCTGTCGTTTCTCTGGGACGAACAAGCCCCACTCCCTCAGTCTCCGTTCACAGGACAGATGCTCTGGCCCCTGATCACCCTAGAGGTTCTCTGTTGAATTTGCTTCAGTTAATTGACATCCTTCCTGTGCTGGGGGGTCCAAAACTGAAAGCAATTACTGTATGTGCTTTCATGAGTGCTAAGTAGAAGGGGATAATTTCCCCCTTTGACATCCTGGCTGTGCCCCTGTGAATATCACCCAGGGCACACCACTGGATCATGGTCAGCATTTACCTTTTTTCAACCACTGTTAACTTTCCCTGATCTTCACTACTTTCCCAAGAGGATAATGACCTCTCTATGAAATTGTCCAGCTCTCTTAGCACCCTTGGATGTGGTCTGTCAGGTCACAAGGTTCTGTGAGTTGAGTTCCCACACGTGGTCCTCACCCACTGTTGGTAGTTCCTCTCATTCTTGAATGCTTTTGCTACACACAAACGCCTGGGGGACCTTGTTGGTGAAGACACAAGGCAGGCATCAAGTAGTCCAGCCTTATTTGTGTCTGCTGTCACTCCAGGCAACTGGCCCATAGAACAGTATGTCCATGTTTTCTTTTTCCAGGCTTTTGCTATTAATATAGCACTAGATACTCTTGTTGGACAAGCATCAACTCTAGGTGAGCCTTGGCTTTCCTCACACCATCCTTGTATATCTAGGCAGTAAACTGTAGTGCTCCCTTGTAGCTTGTTCGGGCTTCCTTTTCTGTGTACTGCATTTTTGTATGGAAGCAGTCATGAGTTCCCTGTTAAACTCATCTACTAATTTGTTTCTTTTCCTTGTTATTGGGAGGGACCATTCTTATGCTAAGAAGAGATTGCTCTTAAAGACTTGCCTCCTTTTACAAGCTCCTTTGCCCTCCAGAGCAACCTCACATCACTCATAACAGTTTTTTGAATAAGAGAAATTCTTCACTTCTAGACCCCAGGGCCTGTACTGTGGTACTTGCCACCTTCTCTTTCCTCCCTTGGAGATCTTGAATGCTTCAATTTCATGCTCACTACAGCCAAACCTGTCATCAACTGTTATCTCCCCAGTCAGTTTGTCCTTGTTAGTGAATAGCAGATCCATCTGTACATTGCCTGAATTTGCCTCATCCATTCATTGTATCAAAGAGTTATCCCTGCCACTTCCCCAAAAATCTGCTCAATTGCTTGGCTCTAGTTGTGTTGCCTTTCAAGTAGATTGCAGTATGATGAAAATCCCTCCTAAAAGTTAGTGTCTATGATTTAGAGAACTTGTTCTGGCCCAGGTGCAGGACCCTGCACTTGCTCTTATTGAACCTCATGAGGTTCACCTGGGCCGACCCCTCCAGCTTGTCTAGGTTATCTATATATATGTTTAAGTGCTTTATTCTGGGGAGGCTTTCTTACCTCTCTGTCATATATTCCTTTCCTTTTTAACTGCCCTCCTGTTTGCATTTCTCTTCCATGATTCATCTTAAAAAAAATCATAGAAAGAGACACATAGGGACATTAGGAATGACTATTACAGTAAGAGGACACCTTCTATGCCCTTCTCCTATGGCACTTTTAAAAGATGTTTAATGAGCTATTTCTTTTGGTAATCTGGTAACACAATGACTCATGAACACACAGTGGCATGACTGAATTTTATAATACTACTAAAATGCTGTTGATAGTCTGAGGTTATTTGAAGATAATCTGAAGCAGTACTGATTATTGCCTCTTACGCCCAATTTACTCACTTTGGTTCTCAACACCATCAAAAAACCTAATTCACACAATACAACACTCTTCATGCCTTGCCATTTCTATGTGAAATTTGTTATACTCTATATTTTAGTTCATCTTTTATTAACTATCTTTCCAAAATTCAAGAGGTCACTTATTTACAGAGTGGGTTTTCACATGACATCTTGGTCTTCTTTTCCATACGTGGGCTGAAAGCAGAAGTAATAGTAGAGGTAGTCTTCCTTTATAGAACAGAAAAAGCTAATTTATTTACAGTTCTTGGGTTTGTTTATAGTAGTGAATTAGCATTTTGTTCCATGCAGTGCAATTTAAACTCCCTTTCCTGTAATTCTCCTTTTTATGGTTACAAATAAGTGCAATCTGAAAAATGAACATGCAGTGGAAAATTATTAAATGAATAATCTCTTTTTAAACACAATTATTTTATTAGCTACCATTAATTTGAGAGGACTACACTGTGTTATGGTGTATACCCTGAGGTGCTGAAATCCACTGACGTATTTTTTACACAATCCATTTATTTAGTTTCACCGTGAATTTTAGCGGATCCTGGTGTTTCATTATGTAAGCTTTCTATTTTATGGGAAGAATTTGATTGTCAAACTGTGTTGTGATTTAGTCATTCCATAGCTGAGTAGATGAGAGATGTTAACCTTCTTGAAACAAACAGCCTGAAACTGTAAGTTTCAACAACAACAACAGAGGTCTGAAATTGAGCTGTTCTTAACAGTCTTCATGGAAGTGTAATACCAACAAGTACACAAATGGATGTAATTGAATATTTAATTTTGGGGGTGTTTTTTTTGGTTTTGTTTTATTTTATTTTTTTTTTAAGTGAGCCTTTAAGTCTCAAAATAAGTTGTGTGAACTTGAGTTGCATGGTTGTGTGTGGCATTCATCAAGAGTTTATAAGAAAAGGGGTGTCTGTATGAAAATTACGTTCTTACACTTTGGAGAAGAGGGATAAATAGGTAAGGCTGCAGTTAGCCACCAAAGTTGATTTTTATGTTTGATGCCTTTAACTTTTTTCAGCTGCGCTGGTAGAAAGAAGGGTTCTACTATCAGTTTTATGCACTGTCACCTTCACTAGTGCTTTCCTACACTTCCATAGTCCTTTCAGGGTCTTGACAAGCAGCATTGCAGGGACCTTCTCCTACTGGAGTATGTACACCTGAAGGACTGATTTTGAACATTTTCCCTTGTATTCAGCTGTAGCACAGGCTGCAGTTATATCAGCCTTGCCCTCTCAGTAGCATTATTTATGCTCCTACAGGTGAGGTTGTCTTGAGAGATATATTAAAATAGATTAAGTTCACAATTGAAGCTTAAATAAGGAAAAGAAGCACTCCTATCTAAACAAGGCCTGGTATGCATAAGTACTCTGATGGTCAAAACAGGCAGTATAGCTTGGCTTAATGTACTCCTCTAAGGATAACAACAAAGTAAAACTTGGCCAAGTAGAGTCAAGAGGTTTGCAAGAGTAAAATCTTGTTATGTACTGATGAAATCTACTGGAAGAGGAGGCAATGTATTTATAAAGCAAAATATGTAACTAGTCTTGTCATGTTTCCTTTTAATTGACAGACATTATTAAGTGTTATGGTTTAATCTCTGTTGGCAATTAAACACCCTGCAGCTGCTCACTTACTGCTTCCCTCCACCCCCTCCTGGGGAATGGGAAGGAGAATTGGGAGAGAAAAAAAAAAAGTGAGACCCCCTGGGTTGAGATAGGGCAAGTTTAATAGAACAACACAAAGAGAGTAAAACAACAGTAACAGCAATAATACTCATGAAATAAAGTAGAAAGCAAATGATATAAACTGGAAAGCCATATCACTACCCATGAGGCATTTTCTCTTCTCTAACCACAAGCCCTCCCCTTATGCAGTAAGCATGACATCAATATGGTATTAAATATCCCATTGGCTGGTTCTGTTGTTTATCCTGGCTGTGGCCCCTCCCAGCTGCTTGGGCCAGCAGCACCTTGTGAAAATCAACCCTATCCCAGCCAAACCCTGGACGTTAAGGAATCTTAATTATGCCACAGTTTAATATCTTGCTGAGATAGTAAGACTATGTTTTTGTTTCTGCTGAGTCTTCTACTGTTTCTTGCAAAGTTCATACTTTTTAAGAAAAAGAGAAAATTTCTTTTAATGAGCCTACAAAGTCATATTATTGCAAAGTTCCTTTTCACATGAAAAACTTTTTTCTTAAAGCCCAACTTTTTGTATATGTATTTCTGCTTTGAGAACCCAGCTGTGGCTTTATATTTATGGCTGCTTTGTACATCAACCATTCTAAGAAAGTGATAATTTGTTTAAAAAACCCAGGAAATTTAAAATTAAACAAGTATACCCAAATATGTGCAAAAAGCAGAGCAAAAGCTATTCTGTCTTACTCCTAAATATGCACTGGTAATGTTACATTTACCAGGATTTGGGTAAAAAGAACAGAAAGATGTTAGTTGTGCTAGAACTAATGACCATGTAGGAATTAGAGAGAAACCTACAAGATGTGAATCATATCTTCATTTTAGAAAAGTCTAAACCTTTGCATTTAGTTTGTTTTAATGCAAAAGTATAACCTGTTTTCATAATAGTTATTTTTCTATTGTACGTTTAATCTGGGGCATTTGATAGACTGTTTTGCAGTAGTCACTAATATTGTGTTCAGATGTGAGTGTTAGATTGTTAATTAAAAGTACCTGAGCCTTTCTAGTTCACTTACACCATAGTAGGTAGTGAAGAATGGATCTGTCCTTGATCCTCATTGTTTTCACATGTGTGTTCACTCTGTTTCACATTCTTAGGTAGAGGAGGGAAAGGAGGAATTTCACCTGGGGGCCTCGAGGAAAAAGAAGCCTTTAGTTTGTTTGTGGGCAGGTTTCTGTTTTCTCCCTCCTCTCCTGCTGCTACAGAAAGAAGAGTATTTTTGGGCTTTAGTATTCTACATACAGACTCTGAATGTGTTATTTCTGGAGTAGAAAAGGATCAGAAAATTATTTCAGATGAGAGAGATCTAACAAGATTATAAGTATTTTAAACTTTGCATCTTGAGAAGGTAAGTGTAATAAAATTGAGAAGAATGTAGGCTTTCTTATTTCTGAGGAGGATTTCCTGTGGTTTGGTGGTTTTTCTTTTTTTCTTTTTTGTTTTTCAGATACGATATTGAAAAAAGTCACGTGTGTTGGAAATGGCCTAGAGATTGGTTGTTAATGCTTGGCTGTGTTTGAGCAACTCTAGAGTTAACTTCTTTTCGAATAATAACATACTCTTTGGTTCCTCTTCCCTTTTAAAATGTATTTAGGCTATGTGTGACTACTAAAAGAAATGGAAACCAGCTATTTCTTTGTTCTGAATACGAGGATAATCGGTTCAGTCACTTTTTTTTTTTTACTTTTTATATTAGCTTTTGTAATATATTTAGGAGATATCAAGAAAAGACTGACTTGAGGCATGTAATTCTATACTGCATTTTCTCATGGTGAGTTAGAATTACACAGTCTTCATATTTTTTTAATTTAAATTTTTCAGTTCAATTAGAATTAATGCTAATGCCCTATACTTTTTAAATGTTTTATTTATTGATATACCTCTGGTATATATAATTTTGTATACAGTATTGCAGTTTTTCCAACTTTAACACAGACATGTACTTCTGACTTTGTTAAACATCATCTTGAATTTTACTTTTATTTCTAATATTACTCAAAGGGGACAGTAATGTGATAGAACTCTGCTGTATTTCTTTTTCACATTTATTAAATTTGGGTAGCTTATGTCTTTTAAGCATAGCATTAGTCTTGTGATGCAATGAAGTACCTGAATAAAGTTATTCTTTCATATGAAAAAGTAAAGGGCTTTCAATAATAATCCCACTGTAACACGTAATTAAGTTTTTACTGATTGGATTCCCAGCTCTGTATTGGACTGTGCTATGCAGAAGGGTTATTCTCAATCCATTCTGAGTGTGCTAGGTTCTTGTGTTATGTTGCTATAGGTTGGTATCTTTTGCAGAGGAGCAAAAGGAACAGTGAGATCTCACTGAAACAAACTTTTGTTTCCTGGATAATTTATGGATTAACCCAGCTTCATTTTAAGGTTGAAAAGGTGCTCTGTGGGGGTGGATTGAACATCTGACCTTTAAGAGGTATTCCCATCCTATTCCCTTTAAACATCATCAAGGAACAATGGTCTAGGAGAGAAAACCATAAACCTGCTCTAACTCCACCTTTGTAAACTGGCACACGGGAATGTGGGATACCATTTTGAGACAGCCTGAGCAGCTTCTCTAGAAGTGTTTAAGGCAAGATTTGATAAGTACAGTATTCTATACGCCTACATTGTTGAAATAACAGATACGTGAGTTAGGCTGTTTCCATTCACTAGTCAATTTATACTTTGACAAAAATGCCAAAGATATGTTAAGTTGGAGGCACAAAATAAGTTGTGAACATGTTAAAGGTCAGGTTCTTGTACACCTACATATAAGAAAAAATATTTTACAATATATTTTTGAAGTATAACAAGTATTTGCTAAAACAAACAGGAAAAATCTGTTTCATCTGTGTTTGCAGTTAACTTGCTTTACTAGATTACAACAAACAGCATGTGTGAGTGGTGTTGAATACTTAAGTGTTTTGCACATATCCACATATTGTGTGCAGGGTTAAGATACTGCTTTTGGGAAGTAGGAAAATGTAGAAAAGCAAAAACAAGTTAGAAAAAGATATAATTCTTGAAAAAATGCTTGGCTGTTTCAGTGACCAATAAATGACTTTGAGCTACCCTTCCAAATGACTTCAGAAGTTTGATTGTGGAGTTTTCACAAATTTCTGTAAACCAACAGCTAAGAAGTTAATTGAACATCTTTATAGTGTGGCTATAGAAGTTATATACAAGGTTAAAGGAACACAAATTAAAGGGTCTCTGCTAGCAATTTAGTAGCTGCTTAAACAGTGTTGAAGCATGGACTTAGTGTTTACCTGAGGATCTGTTAAAGGGCCTTGAACACTGAAGGGTCATATAGTAAACCTGTACAAAATAATGCGGAAGATCTCAGTGACAATCCTCATTCCTATTCCCTCCTGCTAGCTGCACATTACTTGTGTTCTTCAAGTTTGCAGCAATTTAGCTTGCTTACTGCTACTGTTGTAGATCACTTTAGATTTTGAAAATGAGGCTCTTGAGATTACAACCTTCTCTTTTGGATTGCAGGTAATCATAGAATCACAGAATGGTGGGGCTTGAAAGGGACCTTTGGAAATTGTATAGTCCACCCCCTCTTGTCAAAGCAGATTTGCCTAGATCAGGTTGCACAGGATTGTACCCAGGGGTGTTTTGAAAGCCTCCAGAGAGACTCCACATCTCTCTGGGCAGCCTCTTCTATTGTTCTGTCACCCTCAAAGTAAAGGAGTTTTTCCTTATGTTCAAATGGAACTTCTTGCGTTCTAGCTTGTGCCTGTTGGCCCTTGTCCCATCACTGGGAATCACTGAAAAGAGTCTGGTGCCATCATCTTAACCCCCACCCTTTAGATATTTTTAACGTTAAGTTCCCCTTTCAGTCTTCTCTTCTACAGGATAAGCAGAACCCCATCTCTCTTGAACTGGGTAGCTCAGAACTGGACACAGTACTCTACATGTGGCCTCACTAGAGTAGAGTAGAGGGGGGTGAGAACTCCCCTCGACCTGCATTAAGAAGACCACACTCTTCTTAATGCACCCCAAGATACAGTTGGCCTTCTTGGACAAAACAGCACCCTGCTGTCTTGTGTAACTTGTCCACCAGGACTCCCAGGTTCTTCTCCATGGAGCTGCTTTCCAGCAGGTCAGCCCTGAAGCTGTACTGGTGCATGGGGTTATTATTCCCCAGGTGCAGGACCCTACACTTTTCCTTGAATTTCATTATGTTCACCTCCACCCAGCTCTCCAGTCTGTCCAGGTCATGCTGAATGGCAGCAGAGCCCTCTGGTGTGTCAGTCACTCCTCCCAGTTTTGTATCATTCACAAACTTGCTAGGATACACTGTCCTTTCTTACAGGTCACTGATGACTATGTTGAACAAGACTGGACCCAGTACAGAGCCCTGGGGAACATTGCTAGCCACAGACCTCCAAGTAGACTCTGCACCACTGATCACAATTTTCATTCCAGCAATTCTCAATTCACTTCACTGTCCACTCATCCATGTCCACTTGCACTCACTGTCCACTTCCTATGATATTTTACTGTATTAATTACTAAGTTTTCAGAGTCAGATTGACTTCAAAATGTGTTTTTCTTTTTTTTGTGGAAGAGGAATTTAATGTTCCTGCCAACTTTTTTTGCTGCTTGTAATTTACATGGCATGGGGGAAGTGAATAGGCCAAATGGAAAATGTTGCATATTCTGTGATGGAGTCATCAAACCTGAATATGTAGCCGTTCTGCTTACCTAGCTTTCAGTGATAATTATCTGACATGCAGGTGAATTACACTGTCTTAAAATAGAATTAATGAGCATTTCCATTGAGGGTTCAATCTACTAGATTATTAAAGAGCATCTGTGTTCTTTCAATTATGGTAATTTCACTGTTTTAAATAGTGTTTTACATTTCCTGATGGGAATGTAACTATACTCAGCATATGCTTATTAAAGCCACTTCACAAACTTAGTTGTATTAATAAAATCTAAGGTGTGTCTTTTCATTCCATATTCTTAAGACCTGCAAAATATAAGCTCCAAATAGAGGAATTGAGTCCCAGATACAGTGAAGCCTATTCTGAGCAAGTCACATCCAAGTACTGGGAAGTCTAGATGAGTGGTTTTCACACTATATTTCACGATATGTTCCCAAGGGACTCCCAATCAGCCAAGGACAGCCATTGGAGAGTGTATATATAGAGTTGCCTGTGTATGTGGAATTTCCAAAGGCATCTATTTGCTCATTAAAAACTGGCACAAAGCTGTGTGTCTTTTTTATTACAGTTGAATTTATTATAGGTGAGCAATAGTTCTACTAATATTGTTCATTGGGGGGAGGGGCAAGTGGTAACAGTTTCCCTTGAGTCTGAAGAAACTGAAAAGATCTCCAATATCTTGGAAGCCAGTAGTGTCTAAGAAAGTTGACTGATCTGTTCCATGGGGCCTGAGCCTATGAACAGGTGTCTTCTGAAGCTGCGCCTATGGGACAGAAACCCATCTGTGCCTTGGAAGTGCTTGCAATGCTGGAGACGGAAAAGGAGGGGGTGTTCTCTGGAGTAAGGAAAATAACCCATTTTTTTGTATAGCATGTAGGGGCTATGAAGAACAGCTGTTCAGTGAAAATGGAAAATGAGGAGAGGTCTTTGTGTCCATGAGGCAGAGCCTAAGGGTAAGAAGACTGGTAATAGAAGAAAACCTGATAATTCTAGTATCTAAAAGATAGAAAATCTCTATAGCTGGGGGATCTAGCCAAACTTTCTGTCTGTCTCCTGAGTCAATGGCATGAATTATGTCAAAGTATGTAATCCATGGGCTGATGAGCTAACCCAAGAGTGCATAAAAGATATTTTTAATAATGTTGTCTTTGTTTGCACAACTCCGTGTCCTAAAGATCAGGGAATGCAAAGACAAAGTGGTTTGGTTTGTAGTTTATGTAATATTTAGAAATGTTTCAAAAGACTCTCCAAACATGGCTGATTTATGATTTGCTTTACAGTAAGTGTTTCTCCTACTGCCCAAAGGCAGTTAACTGGATCTTGACAGATTGTTATAGAAGGGTATTAATATCGCTGACGCCTGGGACTAAAAGACATTAGGACACAACAAACTAAGTACTTTATTTTTAAGACACGCATACCTGAATGGTACAAATGTGATTTTAAATATCCCATAGTAGTGTTTATTAAAAAAAAAAAAAAGACTCGAGGGGGCAGGGGAGAGATGGAGTTACAGAGAAATGTTAATATCTAGGCGGTTATTCTGCCTCTCCTTGTGGAAGTGTATTGCTTTGAAAATGTATAGTCCAAATAATTTTTCTTCTCAATTATAACAAAGAATAAACACTTTTTTTGTCAAATATATTGGCAGATAAATTTAAGTGTCGGAATACTCTGGACACCTTAATATCTTACTTAAAGGGTTAGTGTTTAATTTTTAGACAATTGGTTGAATTGAGAGAACCTGCAGAACCCAAAAATCTATTTAATACAGTTCTCATTTCAATAACATTCAAATACTTTGTTTGAAATGTCTACAGAGATAGAAACTTTTTTCTCGGTATGCACCATTCTATCTTAAATTCTATAGGTATGTGACTAATGTGTACTGATAAACAAAATAGATTGATGACAAGCCATGTTAAATTTGGCTGCAAAAAACAAACTTACGTGAAACAAAATGTTCTCTATAGTGAAGAGACACAGGTAAATGTATCATGAGAGACGGTGACCTGTATTGTGAAGGATGTCAGCACAGTCCTTCAGTTCTTCAGTGAAATCAAAAAATTAACTTCACTTTGAAGGATATACTGAATTGTGCCCATTTTATCCTGAGCTTCATAATACCAAATGTAACTTCATAATAAATGGCAAAATATTTTTAACTTTGTATTTTATTCAAGGTATCAGAGGATTTTAAACTGATACACTAAGTAGTCAGATCTTAGTATGACAACTGCTTATTGTAAGTAAAAAAAAAAAAAAAAACAAAACAGTGACATTTACAAAATTACAAGGGGAGCACATGGATATAAATCTGACACTAGATTTATTTTTTTTAATTGTTTGGTTTTGGCTGTTAGGAAAAGGATTCTGGAAATAATGTGTCTTCTTGCTGTTTTCATTTGAGGTAAATCCAAGGAAATAATTCTTGTTCTTGTGTGTGATACAAACAAAAAGCTCACTATAGAGCATCAAGCTTTCCCAGCTTGTTACATACAGTATACTTCCCTCTACAGCACTCTTGGCATCCTGCTATAGAGCTCCCAGGCAAAAAATGAAGGGAAAAAAGTCTTCCTGCAACTCTTTTGTGGAGAGCTTGGACACATTCAAAAAGATTACACTAAAGTGAAGTGGTATAGATGAGGTGAAACTGGTCGTGTAGCCATCAACTGCAGCAACACCAGTGAAGTCAGCTGCACTTGCTGTGGCAAGTTAGGGCACCTTGCACGGGAATGCACAATTGAAGCTACAACCTAACTATCTTCCTTTGTTGCCCCTCCTTTTTCTGATTGATTGTTGCATTATTTTCATATTTGTTTTGTAGTGCTTACTGCTAAAGCATTAGTTTGACTGCTGTATTAGATGGGAATATTTGTTTAAAGAAACTTTATTACAGTCTGGGACATCTATAAATCACATTTCTTACATACATATTTCAAGGCTATGGTTTATAGACAAGAATGTCAGTTTAAGTCACTTGCAGAAATATTTGAGATAAGATCATTGAATAAAAAATATTTTTATCGCCATGGTTCATCATCAAATTATCATGAGTGATGTATAATTCTAATCAAATATTAATTTTAATAATTAACTGTTAGTTATATGGTTGTCTTTGATTTAATCAACTAGGGTTTTAGTAGCTATTGAGAGCAAATGATTACTCAAGTTAAAACAGGAAGCTTAAGATTCCTTCTTAAAAAAAAAATCAAACTAATACTTTAGTTTTGTTAGTGTGGGGTCTTTTGTGTGTGTGTGTTTTGTTTGGTTGGTTTTTGATTGGTTTGGTTTTCCTGTAGCTTTAAATATATACTCTAAAGAGGGAGAATATGAGATACTATGAAGAAAGGATAGCCTTTTCAGTTCATTGAACAAGAACCTATGCGTGGTTTATAGCCATATTTTTCTCTGGGGTAATTAAGTCAAAATCATCTCGATACACCTGCGTCACCTGAACACAGAAGCAAATGCAGACTTTGTCATGTGATACACCTGAAATGTTTTCATATTCTTCTGTTGGAGATATTTTTTGTTGCTTTTCAAAGTTCATTATGAACAAGGTTATCAAGCACTTTTGAAGTGTGTAGTGGACTGCATGCAAATACATGTTAGAAATAATATTTGACTTGTATGGTCAAGATAACTTAAAAAAAAAAAAAAAAGAACTAATTGCTTATTCCATTTAATTCAGAAATGTTTCCTCCACTGTTTTTAACTGCTTTTAAGTACTATCAGATGCAGTACTGTGAATGCATGATGTGACAGATTTTTGATTAAATTTCTTTAAATGGCCTGGCAGTGCAGGGATGGTTTTCAATACACATTGTCATTGTTCCATTTCTGCAGATAAAAGCTTTGCTTACTGTATTTACATGCACTGAAAAAATGACTTTCCCCTTGTCGCCTCATCTAACATACATTCAACATGATAACAGAACGTCAGCACGTTGGATTCTTCCTTCAAAGGAAAGGAAATACCTGGCAATTATTTTGTTAGACTTATTAAAAAAATATGTATTCATATGGAGAAAGAACCACCAGTTGAGGTAGGTCAGTAATGGATCACCATAACTAATCTTGCTCTAAACATACTACTTCTGATATCCTAGTATCCCCTCAACAAAATCATTCTCTCTTGCTGACTTGCATTGTTCTGTCCTCATAATGGTGTTGTGGTGTGTGTCTTTTGGTTGTGTTTTCCTTTATATTTTGACTTTTGTTATCTAGACATTCAGTAAGTCTCTTTTAGCATTTGTTCAGCTACCCCTATTTTACTGAAGATGTTTTCAAGTTATTTTACTCCTTTTTAGAGAATTGCTGTAGCCTACAAAACCATGGAATATGCGTTAATTCTGTTTGTTTCATTTTTGTGATGCTACCATCAAAAAAGCAGTTAAACGTGCAATAACTCAGGAGGATAACTTCAAATGTAACTGAAGCAGCTGCAGTTAAGTAGACTTTTCCAAGTGTTTCCTCTGACTTCGTTCAATTTTTCTTTCCTACAGCTGGGTATCCCAGGGATTATCCTGCACTTAAAAGCCCTTTGCAACTCACAAAAGGTGTCTTTTGCTGCTGTTATGCTAACAGGCATGCTCTGAATATTGCTTTAATATATGTTGACAGAAGAATTCCTTTACAAATTCAAACTGTGACAATTTCCCCATAATGCTGAGCAACAGATCTATTGTTCCTACTTCTTCCTCTCTATTATAGTTTCAACAGGACAAGAGAACTCAGAGGGTGAAAAATACCTCTTTCATAATATAATTCAAATTCCAATCTTCACGTCCCAGACCAACCTATTCTACTGTGCAAAACAATTTGAGATTAAGCAAGTCAGAAAAGGGAGTGTGAGCATAGCTATAGAGTCTGGTTAAGACCTTCATGGGAGAGGAAAAAAATTACATTCTCTTTAGGGATTTTTGTCTCTGTGTTTGGTTTGGGTTTTAAAATTTTGTTTTTAATGTTTGGTCTGTGTTACAGAAGCACAATTAAGAATGTTATCTTAGATATGGGAGGAGAAGCGGTTCTGAATCAGCAGATCAGATTTGTAGGTTAGAAAAACTGCAATGGAAGGACTTACCAGGAAAAACTGTCAGGATGAAAAAAAAATGTGTAGAATTTGTTGAATACGAGAGATCCAGCACTAGATGAGCAAAGTGCTGTAACTCAACTTGGAACAGAAATATAGATGCTATCCCAAAAAGAGGGGAAGAGAGGAAAAATAAAGATCTATCTGAAGTGTATGATGCTGTTGGAATATGACTTGTGTGTCCCTGAACATCTACCGCTTAAAAGTAATATGGAATTCTACATATTTTTACTAATGCTTGGTAGAGTTTACCTAATCTTCATTTCTCTAGTAAAAATGTTCTGGTTTTCTGATCCTTTGCACTTAGTGCTTGTACCTATAAGTAATAGTATTTGCAAAGTAGCTGATTTAGTAGATAAGTCAGTAGTGACTACTGTGGGGTTGATGGCAAAGCAGTCTTAAGACAAAAAGTCTGTTAATATCAATGGGTTTACCATGTTAGACAGTCATCGGTATACAAACATCCAATATTTCTCATCTTTCTGTCAAGTAATTATTCCTGGAATGCTGCTATAATTAGTATGAAAGAGGGCAAAGCAGCATGCTGTCCCTAACTAGTAAGGTAGCAGTCCTGATGAAATTTAGGGCCACAAATCCTTTTCAAAATAAGGAGGAGAAAATTGTTTAACATTCAAGTTGCATTTGCATTAATTATAGCTGTTTAGTTTTTATACAGTTAAAACTAGGTTTTTGCACAGTAAACAGAATCTTGTTCTCCTTTATTAATACTTAGCAATGTAAGTGAGGTATATGGTTAATAAAAAGTAAGAACCAAATACATTGTTTAGATTTTTCATGGATCACTGGACATACGTAATCTTAGAACTTGCAAGACAGCATAATTTAATATCTCCATTTTACAGCTGGATAAATTAAAACATGAGGAAGGGACATTAGGGTTCTTTCATGAATTGCTTCACCCACAGAGTACTGGAAGCAATAAATCACTTTTATTACTGATAAAATGCTGAAGTTTACTATAATCACAAAAGCAGTTTTATGCAAGGACAGTTTATCACTGCAAATATTGTGTTACTATAAGGTGATATAAAACAAGTTATGAAAATTAGAGAGGGTTGTTTTGAATGCCCAGGAACTAAAAATACATTTAGTCATTTTGTTGATCTTTCCTTCAACATGACATGGTGAATATGAAATGGAACCTGCATTGGAGCAATTGAAAAGGTTGAACCAAAACATCCTCTATGCTTAGGAAGCCACTAGCTCGGAATTTAGCTCAAAATAATTTATTGATGAGCTTTTTGTTTACAGAGCTCATTTGTGGAACTAATAATCTAATTTTAGATAGTTTTATCTTGACATATTCTAAACATAAAATAATATAATTTTTTGTCTAATTTTTGCAAGGAAGCTTAGTGACATTAATGATATTAAATTGAGGTCCCTTTTAGAAGATCAATTAAACCAAGCTTGTTAAAAAGGAAATGGTCTTTTTGAAATGTTCCTTCATACTGTATGATGTCCTAAGGTATGAAAAAAAATCAAAAACAAACCCCACAAACTTTAACAGGAGGAAGATGTTATTTTCATGCATGACTTTTGTTGCTTTTTTTTCCAAACTGCAGCAATGTCATACATTGTCATGCATGAGTTTCTAGATGCACACATGTGGTAAGCAGCCACCTTGGTGTCAGGCTGGAGGCTGCTCTTCCAGGGGTACAGGATGGCAGCAGTGAGCAGGCCTGTAGGAGGTGTGTCCAGATAGAGGAACCCCTCTGCTTAGGGACAGAGCTCTGAGAGGAGGTGAGTAGGCTGGGGGGTATTAGGGAGTGTAAGAGGGAGATTGATCACTGGAACCACATCCTGCCTTCTCTGAGACAGGCGCAACAATCAGACAAGGTACATACATGGAGGATTCCCTGTCCTTTTTCTACTGGTTGGACATAGTGATTTGAAGGAGGGGGGCAATGGTGACAAGTTCCTGCCTGGCACAGACGCATCCACTCAGCAACACCACCACTATCCCAGGTGCCCTTCCATAACAGGTATGAGGCCCTGAAAGTGGAACAGAACACTAATGAGGATGAAGGTTCATCTAGTTTGGAACTGGTGCCAAAATTAAGTTAGTTTCTGCCCTACATCAAAACTACTGCCACAAAGGAAAAAAGATGGGTCATTGTCACAGGTGACTCCCTTCTGAGGAGAACAGAAGGCCCAGTATGCAGACCAGACCCACTTCTTATGAAAGTCTGCTGCCTCCTTGGGTCCTGGGTTGAAGATGTGGGGAGAAAATTTCCTACCCTGGTATGGTCCCCGGATTATTATCCAATATTAACTAAATAGGTAGGCAATGATGAACTTGTAACAAGAAATATGAAGGCAATTGAGAGATTTTTAGGGCCTTATGTTTACAAATATCTGCAGGGTGGGTGTCAAGTTGAAGGGGCCAGTCTCTTTTCAGTGGTACCCTGTGATAGGATGAGAGCTAATGATAGCAAGGTGAAACACAAGAAGTTCCACCTCAACAGGAGGAAAAACTTCTTCACTGTGAGAGTGACAGAGCACTGGAACAAACTGCTCAGAGAGGTTGTGGAGTCTCCTTCTCTGGAGACTTTCAAGACCCTCCTGGATCTGTTCCTGTGTGGCCTGCCTTAGGTGTTCCTGCAATGGCAGCAGGGTGGGACTTGATGATCTCCAGAGGTCCCTTCCAACCCCTACCATTCTGTGATTCTATTGGGACAACTGGTTAAGGGTCTGGGTGCACAAGTAGTGTTCTCTGTCCCTCAGTTGCAGGGAATAATGAGGGAAGAAACAGGAAGACCCATCAGATCAACACCTGGCTCCGCTCCGGGTGTCACAGGTAGGACTTTGTATTTTTTGATAGTGGGTGAGTTTACACAACACTAGGCCTTCTGGTGACAGATGAGGTTCACCTGTCACAAAGAGGGAAAAGGATTGCAATTGAGAATCTCTGCACAGGAATTGGCAGGTGTCACCGAAAGAGCTTTAAACTAGATTTGAAGGGAGAAAGGGGATAAAACCAAGCTTGTAAGAGATGAGCCTGGGGACAGCACATCGATATTTGTGGGATGGCGTGCTGGTGAGGTCCTTTGGTCTGCCATCCCAGTGGAAGTACTGGATGAAGTGCCATGTGATAGCAAAGACACATGGGATAGTGATGGCTAGAAAACATGGAAGCACCTGAGAGTGGTCACAGAGGAATTAGGGCTTCTTCCCCCAAAAAGGTGGTGAGATCAGTAGCCCAGCTGAAGTGTATCTACATCAATGCACACAGCATGGGCAACAAATGGGAGGAGCTGTAAGCCATTGTACAGCAGGATAACTATGATACAGTTGCCATTGTGGAAACTTGGTGAGATGATTTGCATAACTGGATTGCTGTGTTGGATATAGTTTATAGCCATAAACTCTTTAGAAGGGGTAGGCCAGGAAAGAGAGGTGGTGGAGTGGCTTTGTATGTTATGGGGGTGCTTTGATTATCTTGACCATAATGATGGTGATGATAGGGCTGAGTGTCTGTTGGTAAGAATCAGGGAAGGCCAAGAAGATGTATCTTATGGTGGGAGTCTGTTATAGACTGGCCAACCAGGATTAGGAAGCAGACAAACTATTCTATAAGCAGTTGGGAGAAGTCTCACAATCACTACCAGTTGTTCTTCTGGGATACTTCAACTTACCAGATGTCTGCTGGAAATACAATACATCAGAGAGCAAACAGTCTAAGAGGTTCCAGGAGCGTGTGGAAGATAACTTTCTGACATAGCCAGTGAGTGAGCCAGCTAGGGAAGGCTCCCTGCTACACCTGTTGTTTATGAACTGAGAAGGACTTGTGGGTGATGTGAACATGAAACAGTAGTTTAATTCTTGCTGAAGTAAGGGAGGGGTTGGTAGAACTGCCACTTCTGGAGGGCAGACTTTGACCTAAGAGACTGGTTGACAGAGCCCCTTGGGAGGCAGTCCTGAAGAGTAAAGGAGTCCAGGAAGGCTGGACGTTCCTCAAGAAGGAAATCTTGAAGGCACCAGAGCAGGATATCCCAGTGTTCCATAAGACAAACTGTTGGGGAAGAGACTGGCCTGGCTGAAGAGATTGCTTTGTCTGGAACTCAGGAAGAAAAGGAAAGTCCATGGCCTTTGGAAGAAGGGGCAGACTATTCAGGAAGGCTACAAAGATTTTGTGAAGCTATGAAGGGAGAAAATTAGCCCAACTAGAACTTAACCTGGCTACTGCCATAAAAAACAATTAAAAATGTGTCTATAAATACATTAGCAAAGAAAGGAGGACTACAGAGAATCTCCATCCTCTACTGGATGCAGGGGGAAATGTGACCAAGTATGAGGAAAAGGCTGACCTACCTACTACACCACCTAGATGCACACAAGTTTATGGGGTCGTGTGGGATCCACCCAAGTATACTGAAGGAGTTGGAGGAAGTGCTCACCAGGCTGCTTTCCATCATTTATCAGCAGTCCTGGATAACTGGGGAGGCCCCAGTTGACTGCCCCCCAGTGCAAGAGCAGGAGATTTAAGTTCACTGTAAACAGGAGGTAACAACCACTCGGCGAGATCAGCTGCTGGGGCCTGGGTTTCTTTCCTCTCCGTCCGGGCAGGGCCCGGGGAGCGGAGAGACCCGCCACGGGCCGGCAGCTCCGGCGGGAGAGGCTGACGGGGCGG
>JANIJG010001805.1:63445-79081 GCA_024611175.1 Megaceryle torquata | reverse complement strand
TTGAGCTTCTTGTCCACCAGTACCCCCCCACAGTCCTTTTCTTCAGGGCTGCTCTCAAGCCAGTCACTACCCAGCCTATATTGGCACCTGGGATTGCCCTGACCCACGTGGAGGTCCTTGCACTTGATCTTGTTGAACTTCATGAGGTTGTCATGGGCCCACCTCTCCAGCCTATCAAGGTCCCTCTGGATGGCATCCCTTCCCTCCAGTGTGTCAGCCACCCCACACAGCTTGGTGTCATTGGCAAACTTGCTGAGGGTGCGCTCAATGCCACTGTCCATGTCTCCAATGAAGATGTTAAATGAGACTGGTCCCAGTACTGATCCTTGGGGGACTCCACTTGTCACTGGCCTCCACTTGGGTGTTGACCTATTTACAGATGCTCTTTGTGTGTGGCCATCAAGCCAGTTCTTTATCCACCAAATTATCTATCCATCGAAACCATATTTTACCAGCTTGGAGACCAGGATGTCGTGTTGGACAGTGTCAAAGGCTTTGCTCAGGTCTAGGTAAATGATGTCAGTTGCTCTTCCCTTTTCTATTAATGTTGTGATCTTCTCATAGAAGGCCACCAGGATGGTCAGGCATGATTTGCCCTTCGTGAAGCCTTTTTGATTGTACCCAGTCACCTCTTTGTTATTTTTTTGCCTCAGCAGTGCCTCCAGGAGGATCTGCTCCATGATCTTACCAGGCATGGAGGTGAGACTGACTGGCCTGTAGTTCCCTGGTTCATCCTTCTTTCCCTTTTTGAAAATGGGGGTTATGTTTCCCCTTTTCCAGTCAGTGGGGACTTCACCGGATTGTCATGACTTTTGGAATATAATAGAGAGCAGTTTAGCAACCTCATCCTCCAGTTCCCTCAGCACCCATGGGTGTATCCCATCGGGTCCCATGGACTTGTGCACTTTTAGGTTCATCAGATGGTCATGAACCTGATCTTCACTTACAAAGTTCTTTCTTCCAACCCCTGCAATTATCTTCTGTTACTCTGGGAGTGTGGCTGGAGCCCTGATCAAGGAAAGGAAGCAATATAAGTGGTTAAGAGCAAAAGCATTTGTTTGGGAAAAGATGGGGATTGTAGGAGCAAGTGAGCTGATATAAATTGGGCTAACCTGTTTTCCCCAGCTCTTTGGGATCACTCAAAACTTCAGCAGCTCAGCAAAGTTTGATTACACCTCTGTTACAGTTCTCTCCTGCAGCATCTTCCTTCGACCCTTCTTCCTTAGTGAGCTACAAGTTTAGTAAGGCAAGCAACTCACTGAATCAATTTCTTACACTAGCACTGGGTTGTCTCTGTCACGGGGAGAAGTTTTCAATGTGAAGATGGCTGTGTTTCTGCTCTTCCTAGCTTGTGTATGGTAGTATCTGTTTACATCTCATTTTCTAGATGGAAGCATGTATTTCTCTGTGTGTTACATATTTATTTTTAGTAATAATTAGTATTTAAGAAACTAGAAGATCAATATACTCCAGACAAAGCTATCTTTGTGTATTCCAGAGATGCTGTACTCAAAAGCTTTCTGTGCATCCCTGAAGCATTTGAACCCTGCCACAGAGCAGTGAAACATGGTTCAGCCCAAGGGAGCTGTGTGCAAAGAGGGTCAGCTTCCCCTGGATTTTAATGTCATGAAATTGGGTGTTTGGCTGTTTGCATTATTTGAATACTCTCATTTGTGTATTTAAAAAAAAAAATCTAATTTCAGTCCATTCATCTTAAAGAAGACCTCTTGTGATACTTCTTAGGTGCCCTTTGAAAGTGAGGTTGTCTCTTCAGCCACGTCTCACCCCAGTCAGTATCAGCCAGCCAGTGGTCACATACAGCAGCTCTGAACAAAGCCAGAGGCTACAGATTTGGGGCTGAAAAACTTTTGGGGGTAAGCAGTTGCAAGAGAGCTTATGTAGGAAATGACCTTATGTCATGACATATAGGAGTGATTCCCAGCCATTCCTTGTCCCTTCCACCTCATTTATAGGGTACTTCTTGTGCACTGCTGGCTTTGTGCAGAAAAGCCTCGAAAGCTTGGATCATCTCTCTTTTCCCAGGGGTACAAGCCTTGCAGGTGTAGAGCAGACATGAGCTGGATTGCTCACTTGCATTCAACTTTCTGTTCTTAAGGAATCACTGGAATATTAATAGGTTCCTTATCAAACTGGGTTCATCCAAAGGACAAGGCTGTATTAATTGTTTGCAGAACTTCAGCAAATAAACAGCTTTCTCCACGATCCCTTATTGGCCTGTTTTAACTCCAATGGCCAACTCAAGCAGAGGCCACAGAGCTCAGCAGCAGGGGGTTGACAGACTTTGGCAAGTGTTGGACTGTGCCCAGCTTCCCAGGTGGTATGATCAAGCACTATGGAAACAACTTCTGTCTGGAGCCTTTAAATTATGTTATTTGGAAGGGAAAAAAAAAATTTAAAAAGAGTGCCTATTACATCTGGGGGTCTAAATGTAGAGAGGAGACCTGCTGGGAACAAGGCTTTTTTCCCTGAAGCCATTTACCATGCTCTAGAGTAAGGTGGGGAAAATTAATAGCAATAATAGTGGTAAAAAAGAAGCATGGGGCTTGGCTTCCTTCCCAGGCCCGGACTGGAATCCTAAAGCTTGAGGGCTGGAGTACCAGAGGCCAAACGCCCTAATGATATTCTGTGCCCCAGGTAAAAACCAGGTAACACAGCATGGTCAGAGCTTGCAATACCTGAAATCTCCATTGCTTCTGAGAAGTCCTCTTGGGTCAAGCTGGTCATCTACATAAAGAAGAGAGAAATATCTGCAAGCAACTTTCTTTGTCTCAATGCAGACTGGATGGCCGTCCAACCAGATTGCCCTGCTCAGCCACTGCTGCTCTCCAGAACATGTCTGGGTGGTTTCTTTGCTGATGGGCAGCCAGGGTGCTTGCTCGGTGCGCTGTGTGATAAAAGCTGGTGTTGATGCTGGCCAGGCTGATGGCTCACCAGAAGGGGCCAAGTCTGCAAAATTTCAATCTAGGGCTAAATTTAAACACCAAAATGTACTGTTTAGAAGCCCGGAGAATAGCCCAGCCCTCGTCTCCTGCAGCTGCCTCTAGCCAGCCCTTCCTTTGGCAAGGAAGAAGCTTTTGTTTTCCTAGGACTCCGGGCCAGCTTGGAATAATACCACCAGTGAAACCCTCCCTGCCCCAGCACAATAAAGCAGCGCTCTCAATTCCCAGATGTGCAGGAGGGAAGTGCCCAGCATGTCTCTTCCTGATGCTTCCCTTCCAGATGTGGAGTGACAGGGAGCCGGAGGCAGCCTGTTGCTGGCTGGATGTTTTCCCTCTAGAAACCCTCTGGATTTTGCTGCTCGTGGCCAGGGGAAGCATTTTTTGGGTTACCCTGTGAGCTATTCAGCTGGTTTGGAACAGCTTGAGTGGGCTCCTCCTGTGCTGCAGTGAGGAAGTGCACCTCCAGAAAGGGTGAAGATGCCTTCCCTCCCAGATGTGTCTTCATCGTCAAAGAGCCCTTTGTCCCCATCTTCTCCTCCTGAAACAGCCCTTGGTCCTCAACATCTCCTGAGCAACACCAGCCGGGCTGGAATTTATCAAAACTCCTGCAGGCAACTTGAAGGGATTGAGAGACCCATCCTGCTGCTCAGTCCTCATGTCCCAAGGACAAAAGGTTAACATGAAACCATCTCATGCGTGAAGCCTCATGTCAACTGAGTCCCAAGTGAGTTATTAGTCCTGTGGGTTGAATTTGGAGATTGGAGCCTATCTCCCTGGGATGAGGTCAGGGGTGTTTCAGGTTCAACTGGCCCATGAAAGGTGCCTTTTTTGGGCGATGCTGCAGGCAAAGGGATTCAGGCAGGGCAGGAAGGGGCTTCCCACGGGCACTGCTGCCTCTCATGGTGCTGGCGGGCGATGCAAGCCAGGACACCACATTGGGTGACCTGGTTTGGCCGTACCTACCCGGTGGAAAATTCCTGCCTATGAGCAACGACCTTCTGCCTTTATTTTTAAGCAGTTCACTAAGGACACTGCCAATGCATGGAGATAATAGGTGCTGACAGGAGTCTGGCTGCTAATTCAGATTTTGCCTGGGCTTATGTGATATTTGTAATTAAAGAAAGGTGGGAGTGGGGTTTGATGGAGGAAGGGGATGAAAACCTCCAGATGTGGTGGGAGACACCAAGGTGCAGAGAAGCCGAGGCTCTCTGAGAAGGTCAAAGGAAGGGATGCTTATGCTAAAAGTCATTGTTGAGATTATTCACGTCCATGGCATCAGTGTGGGGTTCCCTCACAAGTCATCAGTATGTCTGGGAGGCTGAGGACAGGGTATTCTTGTGTGGGGGACGAGGATCCAGACGCTGCAGAGAGTCAGAGCTGATCCAACCCCATGAAGCAACAGTGATGAGCACTGGGAGAAGTCACCTTAAATTTGGGGGTGCTTGCAGCATTTCCCTGCAGTCCTGCAGAGGATCTCTGCTCTTCCTTTTCCCAGCCTTCCCTTTCTCTTTTCCCCTTATTTTTATGCAGCAGTACTCCCCACCTATGGTCCCAGAGCCCACCCAATAGGAGTGGATGCTGTGCTGACCCTTTGCAAATCCAACCATTTATTTTCAAAGCTTTGGGTTTGCTTTGGTTCTTGGTTTATTTATTTATTTACTTATTTATTTTTATTTGGTTTGGTTTGGTTTTGGTATGTTTTTCTTTTCCTAAATTGAATTTTCCACTGGATAGCAGAGGTGCTTTGTTTGGCTCTTTGTTTACAAGGGAAAAATGCACACCAGAAAAAAACCCCAGTAGATGTAGGTTAACTTTAAGTTTGAAGCTGTTTCACTTGCTATGAAGGAATGGTGCAGGTGTCTCAAATCAAACATGTGCACGAGTTTTTGCAAGATTAGATCTTGTAGTTTGTCTTCCTGAATGTGTAAATATATCCGAGGGAAACCTTTGCCCTGGTGGCAACTCAGGATAGTTTCCATCCTATCTCAAAAAGACACACAAAACCCTCCAAAAGACATAAACCAATCTGTCTTAAGAAGGGGTGTATTTAAAGCAAATCAGAGAGTGAATGATATCACTATGGAGATGCTGGGCATCTGAATTCTCATGCTGGAAGACATTACACAAATAAGGGTAATTCAGGTGGGGCACCAGGCTGTGGGCAATGCTGTTCCAAAAAGAGAAAGAGAATAAATGCTTTCTACTGGGCTGTAAAGCCAGGGCTGTCCTCCTGACTGTGGAGTTGCTTATTTCTTGATGCTGGATATACAGTCCCTGTCTGGAAGGGCTCTCATCTGCGGATGAAGTATACAGGCTGACGAGCACTTGGAACCAACCAGCATCTGCAGGCACTCATCTTTGTTCTGCCCTGCCCCACTTGGAAGGTACAGAGGGGCTCAGAGAAGGAGGAGTATGAGAAAGGTAGTGGTGAGCCATGTCTTTTGCATGCCTATGACCATTGATCCTGGACAAGGTGGATCTCAAAACAGTTCCTGACTGGGCCAACCTTTCCTGTTTGTCAGGGGTGGTGTTGGGATGTTAACAGGGTGCAGGAGAGGCTGGCTGTGAGAAATCCAAGTGGCTGCTTTTCTCAGGCTCCCCAGCAGTGATGTATCTGCCCAGTCCCAGCCCTTCTACCCAGGTTTTCATCCCACTGCTGTAGCACAGCAGTGAGTAGAAGATCCCCAGCAAAGTGTTATTGCCAAGGGGTGGGTGGTAGCCCCTGGGCACCTTGCCATCTTGCCAAGTCAGCTGGCCCAGATAGGGAAGAAAAACAGAGGTGGGACCTCCTGACCCAACAACTGCTACCTGAAAATCTACTGTCAGGGAAAAGATGTTGGTAGAGCTGAAGAAACAACCTGAGCTCTGTATGAGGGGATGCCTTCAAGTGCTGCATGGGGAAGGTTTCTAAGCTGAGTTTCTGAGTGTGATGTCAGAGGTGTGCAGTGGGTCTCTGCACAGCACAGGGAAGGAGGAAAAATCTTCCTGCTCTAACTCTTCCTCTATCCCCATCTGACAGATGGTGTTGCAGCATCATTTGCTGTACAAAGCCCAGTGCCTTGGGTCTGGACACTGCTGTCCTATCACCTGGGTTTGCAAGTGATGCTCAGGGTTTGAGAATAACTCACACCCCATTTACCTGCACAGGTAAAGGGTTCCTATACCATTGAGAGAGCTCAGAGTCCTGAGCTCCAGGACTTTATTCATCCCAGGGTGGCTGGCTAGGGCTCTGGTGTCATCTGAGCAGCCTGATGGCTCAGGTCAGAGGAAACCCAGGATTTAATCATCTCAGTGGAGGTATGGGGAGCTCCAACATCTCCAGCAGGACCACCACCTCTGCTTTAAATGAAGTGATGAGAAAAGTTAAGCAGAGTTAAGAGGACGGGAAGAAGAATAAAAAGACAGATGGAGCCAGCCATGTGCTGGAGACAGGAGGCTTACAGCCAGGGGAGGAGGAGGAGAGTGAGGAAGGGGGTGGCTCTTCCCTGCCAGCCATTTGGGTAATATCGGCAGCAGTCACGTGCAGAGATCTGCTTTTGGCATAGGCCGTGTATTTGTGCAATGTGGGGAGGGGGTGAGAAATCAGCTCCCGCTTCCAGGAATCCTCCCAGCACAGGATATGCGTCGGGGAGCTGGTAAACATGATACAACCGCTGGCCTGTAACTCAATCAGCTCCCTGCATTAGCTGCTCCCTGCCCAGGGGACCTTGCTAGCCTGGTGGCTTGCTGGGGAGGGGGACAGCACATGGGACAGCATGTCCCAGGTCATGGAGCATTGCTGGCAGGGGGTCAGGAGTGATGGGAAGGGTGAGGGGGGCTTGCATTGAGGGTCTGGGGACAGGGCAGCTTCTCCAGCTCAGGGTGGGTGGATATTCCTTAGGTGCAGCGTGAGTCCAGCTGCTGCTTGCAAACCTTCTCTGGCCTCACACATGGGCTCCCAAAGTCAGAAATAGCCACTTGGCCAGGGAGCAAACATCTCCTCTGACCTCCCTTTCCCCACCTCCCCATTCTGGCAGTGGCGGGAGCCATGGGTAACAGCCTGCACCCATTCACAGATAACACTGTGCCGGCTGCCAGCATGTCTTGAGCTGCTCCTAATCTGCCTGCTCACAAAAATACATGTCGATTGGGCTTTTTGACCCCCCTCCCTCCCTCTCCTGCTTGTTTATTGCTGGGTGCGGGGAAACCGTGACCTCCACTGCCTGCTGTCCCCTTCAGCTCCTCACCCTGGGAACAACAGTGTGCTGGCGTGCTGGCTGGGGACAAACAAGGGGACACCCATCGCTGTGTAGGGGCGAAGGCAGGGCAGGGCACCTGGGTCCTGATCTCACTGTGTACCTGGATGTGAGAGGAGAGGGGTGGGAAGGGGATTTTGCAATCATAACCAGTTGTATTATTTAGACCAGTGTTGCTTTTACAGATGTTTTCTGCTGACAACTTCAGCGCAGGGGCTGAGTATTGATGATCCCAAGCACGAGACCTGGGGAAGTAGGAATGGGAGTGAGATTAGTTAATACACACTATAAAGCTGCACAGGTAAGGATGGGGAAGAAAAGCTCCTGCTGATGCTTCAGGATGTGTCTGAAGTGGCAGAGGAGGAGATGTCTGTGGGTAAGGACACCATGAGGGTGAGGATGCTCTTGGTCAGTGGTAATGGGCTCCCCATGGCACAGGGGACTGCTGTGCCCTCTGTGCCCAGCCTCACCTGGCTGCAGCAGATGGATTTGGATGAGAGGGGCAACAAGGTGGTCAGAGGGATGGGAGATCCCAGGCAAGATAGGAAGAGCTTGGCTGGTCTGGCTTATCAAAGTGGGGAGCGTGAGGAGGATATGAAGCCTGCTACCTCCCAACCCCATGGCCAGGTCTTCAGCGAATTGGTCCCAAGTGATTTCTAAATATATTCTTCAGCTGAGGCCAGGGAAGAACAGGATCTGGCCTTTTTTTTTTTTTTTTTTTTCAGCCCTCAGCTTAATTTATTTCACAAAGGAGGAGTTGGCCAGGGGAGGCAGGGCCTGGCCAAGCAGCCCTCTGTGTGAAACAGGGTGGGTTTCGTGCCACCCGCCAGTTTATTTGTATTTTTAGAGCACACCACAGGCATGAGGTCACCAAAGTGAGTGAAATTCCACCCTTGAGCCCAGAGCAGCTCCTCGTCCTCATCCCTCTCCTGTGGGATGGGCTAGAGTCAACAGCTGAACTGGGGCTCAAGTGTCCCAACCACATCAGTCCCCAGCTGAGGTGAAGGGCTTGGGGAAGCTGAGTGGGTGGGTGCAGGAAGAGCTGGGGACCAGCAAGGTGGAGGGTAGAGAGCAGACCTCCTGCTGTTATTACTTCTGGAAGAGCCCCTTGGGAGTGAGGGTCTGGCCCTGCCATGGTGGAGACCCTGTACTGGGGTGGCACAGGGTTCAGGGGAAGTTTTTGATAGGATGATGGGAGCCCTGCACTGAGGGAGCTCAGAGCATGGGGATTCTGAGATAAGGCTGGGACAAACTGGGGAGGGGTGGGGAGCTCAAATACATTAAGGAGGAGGCCAGGGTGTATCAGACTTGCTCAATGAAGTGATGAGTTGGCAACATGGTGAGTTAAAAGCTGAGGAGGGAAGAAAGAAAGCCTAGCAAATGAGAAAGTGTTGGGGCTTAAATTGGCACAGCACATCTTGAAAGATGGGTCTATTCATCATCTCCAGCAACAAGTGATGCAAGTGAAGCATCTTGCAAGGGCTTGGGCTCAACAGCAAGTGAGTCAGGTGGGCAGGAGTCCCACCTCTTGAGTCACTGCTGGCAGCACTGCTGGACACAGCCTCAGTGCCAGGAGTTCCCCCTGCCCACTCTCACTTGCAAGGGATGGTGGAGTAACATCCCCCATGGGGATGCTGCAGAGGACAATCATCACTTTATGAGCTAAACACAAAATAGAGAGAGAAACTGTCTCCTGAGATGATGACTGAACTGGAAAGTGGAGCTAGCGATGCTCCCAGGAAGAGGAGAAAGTGTCAGGTCCTCGCTTTAAGGAAAGCAATTTGCCAAGCAATTAGGACAAGCAAGGTGTGCTGAGAGTTGTTTGAGAGCTGCTCCTCATAAGGTGGGAAACATCCTCCTCTGCTTTTTCTGATGATCTTCTAGGAGATGTTTTTTCCTGCTTGAGCTACCCAAATGCTTGACATCACCCAGTTCAGGTGGCCCAAGCACCCACTGGTGATCACATATGCAGGGGGCCAGTTGCTTTCATCCAGAGACGGGAGTCAGTAGGACCAACATTCAAACCATGTCTTGAACCTCAAAGATAGTGACAAGGAGTCCTGCATGGGGGAAAAGAACCCCAGGAGAAGAGATACAAAGCACAGCTGTAATGTCTAGAAACACAGCATGGCCTTTGGCTGCCAGGGCTGCTGTATGACACTTTGCACCTGTTATGCCTGGCCTGTCATTTCATTGGCATGCCCCTTGATGTCAGACCTTGGGGCTCTTTTCTGAGCCACTCTTCCTTGGTGTGTTGGCACAAGCCATTGTGATAGGGAGAGGATGGCTGGCTCTGCAGGGCAGTAGAGTGGGCAGGGTATGTCTCATGGGCATGCTGCATCCTTTCTGCTAGTGCATGCTGAGAGCAAGGGCTTCCCTCCACCCTGTGCCCACAGCTCGTCTCCAATGCACTACAGTTTGGGGGTGATTTTTTCCCTCTAATACAAAAGCCACTGCCTGTCTGCCCCTCCTGGGTGCTATACTGCCAGGCTGTGGCTCTGATCCATGGCATCCCCTCTAGTTGGCTCTTTTTTCCAGGTCTTGTTCATAAAGAATCACAACCTTTTTTTTCCAAATCAGGCTGTTTCCCCTAATAGCAAGTGCTCAGCTGCCGGCAGCTGAAGGCTCAGTTGCTTTGCCTTATGCAAAAAAACTTTCCACTTGTGCTTTTCATCTTTCCAGATGAGGGAAGCGCTTGCTTTTCCCAGCCTCTTGCCTGCAGAAGCGTGCGGGAAACGTCTGCCCTCCTGTGTTCAAAGTCCCCTCCAAAGAGAAGCCAAGGGTGCACTGACCTCACAGAGTAAATATTTTCCATGACATCTCCTTCCGACATCTCCTTTCGGGCTCTGTACCTATAGCTGCCCCAGCTCCAGGTTCGCAGTGAGCCTGTGTGAGCTCTGCCAGCGCAAGGAATGAGGCTGGATTCTGCCCTCTTCTTGCTTCTCTACATATCCCCATGCAGTATCACTGCCTGAAGGTTTCAATGACCTCTCTGGACCCCTCCTCCGGGAACTCTGCTGGCAAATGAGGTGGCTTGTAGGCCAGTGCTGCTCCTTGTAGACACTGAATCCTGCTGGCTTGCTGTGACAGTTTCTCCAACACCTTCCCTCTCCTGCTTGCAGCTATAACATGCTTGTGGTTATGGGTTGCTGCCAAGCCAGCTGGGATGCTGGAGGCAGCATCTTCAGAGCAGGCACAAAGCATCTGTGGGCCAGAGGTGGGATGAAGGGAGTTGTTTTGAAGTGGGAGCAACTTGTCACCAGGCAAAGGATGGGACACTTCTTGACTCCATATCCTTCCTCCTCACTCAGCTGAACGAGAAGGGGTGGCTGATCCGACAGCTATTTTCCACCTCCAGCTTCTTAGTGTTCTTGCTGTTTTGTTCCCCTGAAGACTCCTTACCTTCACAGCACTCTTCTCAAGGGGACACCCACATCGGGCACTGATCCCCAGCAGGTCTCAGCAGCTGGATTTGCCATACAGGTACTGCAGACCCCAGGGCTCTTCATGGATGAGGTCTAATTTATTTGCAACCACAAAAAGTTGGTGGCTTTCCTCCACTGTTGTTTTGCTAAGAGAAGATGCTGTGGTCCTTCTCCTCCTGTGGCTTTTTTTGGGAGAAAGGTCCCCAGAGGGGCAACCTGGGCATTTCATGCCACTACATGCCACTATATAGGATTGGATCCCTGCCACCCTCCCTCTCATGGAACAGGGAGCAAACGCCAGGCATGTGGCACACATCAGGAAGTGTCAAAAGGTGCTCACGTTCGTCTCCCTTCTGCACTGGCCATGTAGGGAAAATTCCCCAGGCAGTTTGCTGTGGGTGTTTCAGAGCCCTTTATTTCTAGGACCAGGTCTCACTTACAGAACAAATGCCTCTGCAGGCCAAGCAAGGAGAATGGCTATGCCCTTCCTCCTGGTAGCTCCACCCAGTTTGTTTAAGAGATACCAGCATTTCCCAGTTCTTCTGCATGGGAGAAGTGCTGTTCTTATCTATAGGGTTATTAGAGCTGGAGATAAAATGAATATTAAACATCTATTAACCTGTCTGGATTTAGGGATTCTTTTTGACTTTTTAACAAGTTTTTGTTTTTTGGTTTTTTATCAGCCAGCGATGTGTATCCCACTTGCTCCACAGCTTGCCTGGTGGTAGCTTCACAAGAATGCTTAAATATACAGTGGAGTGCTTGGCTGGACCAGCCTGTGACTTCCAGATATTGTCCCACACCTGCTACAGAGCAAGTGACAGACCTCCTCCCTCCAGCCCATGCTTTTGAAAGGGGGTGTGTGTCTGTGTGTGGTGCCCAGCACTCTCTACAGCTGCAGCACTGAAGCATCAAATGCACAGGCTGCTTTTGATGAGCTGAAAAACCATAAAATCGTTCAGGTTGGAAAAGACATTTAAGATCATTGAGTCCATGTAAAGGCTGTTATGGTGTATCTTACCTGAAGGTGACAGCTCAGTGTTGAGGGAAATGGCTCTTTGCTGGGAGCAAGCAGTCTGCCTGTTGGACATAGCAGGCTTTTGGAGGTGGGGGCATGTTGCATCATATGTTGGAGGTTCACACTTAGCTGGATGTATAAATTTTGGCTTTTCCAGAGGGCTGGGTCTTCCCAGGGGCTGCTGCTCTGTCTCATAGCATTTCTGAGGAGAGGAAGCTGTGGCTAACCTCACTGCAAACACAAACTAGGTGGGTTTTGTTGCTTTTTCGGGTTGGGTTTTTGGGTTAGGGTTTTTCTGGTGTGGTTTTTTTTTTTGTTCTCTATTTTTTTTTGTGTGTGTGTGTGTGTGTTCAATCTGAACAATAAAACATCTGTTCCCAAGTACAGCAGCTGGACCAAAATGAAGTGACGTTAGCATCAATTATCCTCTGGGATGGGGAGGCTGATGGGAGAACGGTGCAGATTTCCTTAATGTTGAATAGCAAATGAGAACATTTGCTTGGCTGGGTAGCTCATGTTCCCGGAGAGCCTCCAAACAACCCGCCTGCTCGAGCCCTTGCATTGAGGCACCTGCTGCTGTGCACTGCTGCTCTGGGTACCACACATCAGTCATGGGTTGAGTGAGGGAGATGCTTTTTCAGCCCTCAGAGAATTAAGACCCACTTTTGGTGGCAGGGCTTATGGATACTGCAGTGGCAGAGGTTTTTCTGAATGCACTGATCTGATACAAATACCTCGATGCAAAAAAAAGTGCTTTTTTTGGATGGGGTGGTACCCATTAGGAAAAGCCCCAGCTGGGACATGACTATGGTGAGAGTAAGCAGGCAGCCTGGAGCATAGCTGGAGTTCACAGAGGGATGATGCAGAATCACGTTCCCTGGGTACAGAAAGGGGCTATTAACAGGGAGAAAGCGGGTGGGGGGGTGGGGGGTGGTTAGGGATGGAGCACAATGGCTCTGATTTGTTGGCAGTAGCGACCTACAGTCCCTGGCAGCACCTCAAAGCAGCTGTGAAGTGCCAGTCAGTGGTGATGCTTTGGCGCGTGATGCGGGCGCCTGACCCTGGCGTAAGTCCGGGACATGGGGCTGCCTGGTGGGGAGGGCACCCACCTGGCTTCTCCTCCATGAGGCCCTGCAGAGGAAATCCAAGTGTGCTTGGGATGAGCTGAGTGCTCTAGGAACAAGGTGGCTCTGCTTGCTAGAGCTCTCCCCAAACTCTGCTACCCATGCCCAGGTAAATTTTACCTCTTAGACAACTTGGTTTGTCTTTCTGCCAAAAGATGGGTGACTGCAGCCAGTGCCTTGGACAAGGTGGTGTCAGGCTCCATACCAAGGATGGGCATGTATGTGCACACACACAGATATCCTTCTGTCCCATCCTGAACAAGCTCACTAGAAGAAGGTTATTTCCCCACATCCTGGTAGCACAGAGAAAAACCATGACTGTGGGAAAACTCTAGAAAATTATGGGAGAGAAGGATTTTTATGAGCAAGCTGCTTTATACCTGTGCAGCCAGATGCCTGACTAACTTAATGAAGGCTTCAGGAAATAATTTGGGCTGCTGAGAGTTTGAAGCCTCTAAAATAGCTTTCCTGCTCCCTGAGGAGCTGTGAATTTTTAGGCCTGACAGCTTCCAGCATCCCATGGGTGAGGTACAGCTGCTCATCGCAGAGGAGATCCCTGTGCGGCAGGGCTAGGGAAAATGGGACTTATGGGGCTCATTAGCTCATGTGATGCTCATCATGAATTTTGGATGGAAAGTGAGTGTTTGGGGTGAGCAGCAGGGGAGAAATCCTGTTTGAAAGTAACAGCTTGCTCCAAAAAAATGACAGCATCAAGCACCCATTTGGTCTGGCTTGTTCCCTGAATGCCACAGGTACCACTGTGGGATAGGGTGTCTATGAAAGACATGTCTTGGGCTCTGTTGCCAGATGCCTGCACACCTGGGTGCACTCCAGTGCTGCTGCTCTCACAGGAGCATCAACCACATCACCCAGCAAAGACGCTGCTGAGAAAACCCCTTTGCTTGCTTGCCCGAGCCATTTGACGCTAATCCCTTATTGCTTTTGGCCTCTAGTGTCAGTTGTATCAACAAGCCACGCTGTGCCAAAACTACTTCAGGTGCCATGTCTAATGTGCATCGGCTCTCTGCTCCAAGTTTGCACTCAGCAGGTGCTTCTGCCCTGGCCTCTGCTAATAGAAAATTAAGTCCATCTTGGAAAATCCCCCAAATCCTCACTCAGAAGAGACTTGGCAGAATGAGGAGCAAAAGTAAAGGAAGTTATAGAAAAAAAAATTAAAATCACTTTGTCTCAGAGCAACTGAACATAACCCATTATATCTATTTTTTTTTTTGTTGGTTTATGTACTGTATTTCTGCCTGTTTTCTCAAGCTTTACAAAAGTGACTGTGTCATCATTCTGTTTGCCTGTCCCTTTCCTTCCTAACAGGCTGAACCAGATGATTTTTGGGTAAGTCTGGCAAAGACATTAATTCCTCCCCAATACTCAGGTATTTTTGGAAATAAGTGGCCAATTTTTGGAAATAAGTGCCAATGCTGGAGGCAGGGCTGATGACTTGCAGAGAAGAAAATGCTTGTTGGGTCCCTGGTTTCCCAAAAACTCCCAGCTAGTAGTGACTCCATCATCTGGAACATGAGGCAGCTGGGAGGTCTCTGGGCCTGGAGGGGAAGTGGAGCAATCTAGGATGCCTGGTGCAGGAGTTAAGGCAATGGGATTAATAAAAAAAAGCTTTTCCAAGACTGGATTAGGGAAGAGTTTGTCAAACAGACGTGATATTTGGTAATCCCTTCATGCCAGGGTGAGGAGGACTGTGATGAGAGCCCCAGGGGTTTATGCTGGATGGGGCTTCCCTGACTCCAAGCATGTCTTCCCCTCCCATTTTGGTAGCAGAAACAGCCTGGAGAGACCCTCTGGTGCATTGCAATCTGGAGGGAGGGAGTTGAGATAAGGACTGACGTTCCTGTACCCTGCCTGATTCTTCAATGATCCATCTGCAGTCTCCCTTTCTTCTTTTGAGGGGCCTGCTTTTCCCAACCTGCTTGGTAATCCTAAATAATAGGAAGCAGATGCCTAAACATCTCTTGAGGAGATGGACCTTAATCCCTACCTACAGTGTTGGTGCTCTGTCTCCCTCTAAGTCATCTCATATCTTCAAGAGCAGAGCCTCCTGTGAATCACCCTCCCCTATCCAGAGCAAAACATGCCCTGAGGAGCATGGGGCAGTGGGGGAACAGGGGTTTGTGGTCACCAGGCAAGGATCATCACACAGAGGAGGCTTCAGAGGGCTGGATGGGACAGAAAATGCTGAACAAGGCACAGGAGGCGCGTGAAGTAGGTGCAGTGCAGCAGTCCCTGTAGGAAAAATGTGGGGTAGGGGAAGAAGGGGAAAAAGCAAGGCAGGGGCAGCATGCTGTCTGCCACACAGCATCTGATACACTGGTGGGGTACTCCATGTAGGCAGTGACCAGGTAAGGCATGCATGGCTCTGCCTTGTCCCACTGTTCAGCTCTGGAGCTCTTCCCGCTGCCAGGGTAGGGCACAGTCTCAGGCTGGGGCTAAAAATGTCATAATAACACCTGCATCCCACCTCGTGGGGGTTTGATGCTCCTCAGGGCTCCCATTCTGCTCTGCTCATCCAGAAGCTGCCTCCACTTCCCAGTCCAGACCCAGCATTGCTGCCTGGGGCAGCTCCAGGGGGCCTCAGGGCTGCTGGAGCTGGGACCTCTCCCCTGACCCGAGTCCCCCTCAGCTCTTCATTTCAACACACCCCTCCACCTCTGGCTTGTTTGCACAGCTCAAAATGTTCCGAGCATTATCAATATTTGCACTTTTGCCACTGTTTGTGCTAGTTGCACTTTAAAGGCAATAAAGTCAAGCTTTGTTTGCTTACAAGGAAACTACTTTTTTTCTTTTTCTTTTTCTTTTTCTTTTTCTTTTTCTTTTTCTTTTTCTTTTTCTTTTTCTTTTTCTTTTTCT